>VZRQ01000374.1:7443-45337 GCA_013397975.1 Machaerirhynchus nigripectus
AAGAGAAGAGAAGAGAAGAGAAGAGAAGAGAAGAGAAGAGAAGAGAAGAGAAGAGAAGAGAAGAGAAGAGAAGAGAAGCACAAACAGCACATAGACCTCCAGGCTCCATCCCAGTGTCCTACCATTCTTTCATTTTAAAAAAGTTCTCATTTTGTACTACAGTTTTCCACATAGTTTTAAGTGTTAATTCTAAGCTCCATGAATTATTTTTTCTGATGTGGCGTCATCTAACTCATTATCTCCTCCTCTGTACACATATGACATGAATGGATTTAGTATTTCAGAATGACTAAAAGAGAAAAAAAAAGAAAGTCCTACTAAATTTTGCTCTTAAGGCTAATTCTCTTTCTTATGGGCATAGTGAACACAAGTTTCAACTAGCACTCTTTCTTCATCTTGGAAGGAGAGAAAACACTGCATGGAGACTGTAAGACAAATAAAATTGTTAAGATGCTACTAAGGGTATAGATTTTAGATGTTGTGATTTCCTGCATTAATATGTTGTATTGTGTGTTTTGTTTGTTATCTGTCCTGCTGGCAGATTTTGCTGCAGGCAGATTTGAAACAAGAACCCAAAGAGCTGACAAACACACCACAGAATCCTTAAGGGCTTCCATTTCATCAGAAGTTCACTTCTCTTACATGTGCAAACTTATGCACTAAATAGACTGCTCAGAGCCTGTCGCACTCTGGGGAGCACAATTTGGCTTCTGCTGCCTTTGCTTGAATCACAGCTTTTCAAAATGTCCTTGGGTTCTGGTCACAGGTCTGCTGTGCTCCTGTCATGGTTCTGAGAGCTCTCCTGAAAGTGCACCTCCCTCATTGTCAGAGTGTGGAGCAACAAGCTCCAGAGGCACTTAAGTGGTACTCGAGGTGCAGAGTGAGGCAGCCCCGTGCAGGTGCCTCCAGGTGTGGTGGTGTCCCAGCTCTGACTGCAGCCAGCAGAGCTCCAGGCCTGCCTCAGCTGCATAAACAGATGCACCCTGGGCCACTGCAGCTGCCCTGAGGTATGGAAAGCCCTGAGCCTGGGGCTGGCTGATGAGCTGCAGGATCCTGGGCAACAGCCACACGCACCTGGGCCAGCAGACAGAGGCGAGGTCCGTTCCCCAGGGGCAGCTCCAGGGGCTCAGGACACCCGAGCACAGGGAAACAGATCCCAGTGCAGACACGGGGCACTGCCCAGAAGCACCACGGAATTCTGCTCCTGTTGTCTGCAGCTGCCATGGGCCAAGCAGCAAAGAGCCCTGCCTTGTGCCAGCTGGGCTGCACAGACACCTAGGAGAAGATGTTGCTTTTCAGGAGAACAAAGGGAGGACAGCACTCTCACCCCCTTTGCTGGACAGCTCCTACCGTCCCAGGTCCTCTGCCTGGATGGATTTTTTCTCCTGGCATCAAATGCTGACACAGCCCCTGAAGGGCTCAAAGCACCAGTGCGATTTGAGAAACTAAGGCAAAATTATTTTAGCTGGGAGCTGTGAGGAGATGCTGGGAGCTAAACCCACATCACTGCAAAGTGTGGATCATGCAGCTTGCTTAGTCCTTTTCCAGTAATACCAAGGGTTGAAATTCCATGAAATGAACCAGTTGTCATGTGCCATTCTGGAAGAGATGGAAAAAAGAAAATCAAGACATTACCTGGCCTTGAGAAAGCAGCAGGGCAAAACTCCTTTGTTCCATCCAGGAGTATCTTTGGCTGCCCATTGGGAAGACAGCCTGGGAACTGCTTACTGGCACTTTGCCATCCCCTGGGCAAAGGAGATGCCATCTTCATCTGCTGGGCTGGACACACGGGAGCTGCTGGATCTCTCTCATGTAGGCAGCAAATGTAGTGTGTATGGTTCTGCATGAAACATGTTCTGTTTGTGGCACTGCCAGGCCAATCTCCAGCTGCTCGCCCAGGGAAAATGCACATTTCTTCACCTCAACCTGCAGGAACAAGGTTTTTCCTGGGAAATGATAATAAAAGACATGAGGGTCCTTCCTGAGTCTAACAGGAGGGCCCACTGGGAGTTTCCTGTCTTCAGCTAAATGGTAATCTAGAAAAAGGAAAACTACTACTTTAACTAATCTAAGTGCTTTATCCTGCTGGGAGCTAACAGAAGAGAGGAAAGTTAGGTTTATCAAAACCCAAATGTCTATTGTCATGTGTTATTTTCATATCCAAAGCCAGACTAAGAAATCAAGTCAATATTAGATGTTTGCTTAACCAGCTTAGCCTCTGAATACAAAGGCCACACTTTCCTACCATGGAAGTTTCATAAGATTAAATCCCCTTTGACTTCTGAGGAACTACTTATGTGTTGTGTGTCTGGATGGGATCCTGTGAAGTTACATTCCGTGTACACAAGAACCACCAAACCTATTCAAACTAATTACACAATAGGAGAGTTTCCTTATTTATTTTATTTTCATTGGTGCTCTGGGTTATCATCTGGGTTCTCCTCCAATGGGATTTACACACTCAAGCTTTCACACAGTGACTGTGCAAATATTGGCCCTCCAACAGCCAACAACAAAACCCAAACATATAAAGCTTTTTTGCACTTTCAAATATATCCTTCCCTGATGGATGGCACTCCATTTTAGAGCAGCTCAGCAAAATTGTCCAGGTGATTATTTATGTCTGTGTAAACATCGGACCCATTCTAAGGAATACTCAAAGACCACAACAACATGAGCTGCTTCTGGGAATCCAGGTCACATTCATGTTTACTCTGAAGATAACAACTACTTCAGAAAAAAGATCTGATTTTACCTGACATTATTTTCAGGGAACTGCTAATTTGGGATTCATTGTAAACTCAGAGCCTCAAAATGCCTCATAATCTAAAGAACCTTCCAAGGAGGCAGATTCACTTATTGAAGAGAACTAAGAGAGAAAATACACTCAAGATCAGCCTGACCTGTCTGAAGTGCTGGATGGATGTTCTGCTGTGCCAGTGGGTTTGAAGGGTTTTACAGCAGATGCTGAAGGAGTCCAGAAAAGACCAACACCATTCCACAGGGGTACTGTACCTCGGGAATGCAAGTTGGCATCCTTTTGTTTTTCCTTTCACATGAAGTTACATTTCCCCCCACTACCTTCATACAAGATTCAAAGCCCAAAGAAAATGAAACTGTACGATATAAATATGCTAGAAAAACCTGCAAGCTCAAGAAGGCTGAACCAGTGATTTCTGGGCTGGAAGTAAATGGGTTGCACTGCCTCCATCCTTTAGAGGGTAAATGCTAGGAGCAGTGATTTATCTCTGTCCATCCCATGCTGGTTTGTATGCAGGTGGAATTTAATGACTACACTCGGTGTCTAGGTAAACTCTGGATCCTAGATATGAAAAAAGATTTTAAAGCAAGTGTTTTTATCTTGCTTTTCTGAGGGGGAAAAAAAAAAGAGAAGAAAAAAAATGAGGAGAAGGTTTTGCTGCTAAGTGTCTTCCAGTTTCAAGCATGGGAATTCTTCAGAAAACAGAAGTATCAGACGGATCGTGATTATCAGAGAGCACAGGTGAGGAAGGTCAACACGAGCTATTCACCACGTATTTCGGGAATGTATAAGCCAACTCTTGTGAGTACAGACACAGACATTCCAGATGAACACATCACATCCTTTTTTTAATTAAAAAATTGTTTTAAGCAGCTGTACTACTATGGGAAAAGCGGAAAAACAAGAATGAAGAGTCCCACTCCCTGGGGCTTCATTGAATTATGGAATGGTTTGGGTTAGAAGGGACCTGAAAGATAATCTTGTTCCAACCCCCTGCCAAGGCAGGGATACCTTCCACTAGACCAGGTTGGTCCAAGCCTTGTCCAAACAGGCCTTGGATACTTCCAGGGATGGAACAGTCACAGCTTCTCTGGGAAACCTGTGCCAGGGCCTCAGCACCCTCAGTTAAGAATGTATCCCTAATATCTAATCTAACCCTGCCCTCTGTCAGTGGGAAGCCATTCCCCCTTATACTGTCACTCCATGCCATTGTCCAAAGTCCCTCTCTGGCTCTCCTGGAGCACCTTTAGGCACTGGAAGGGGCTCTGAGGTCTCCCTGGAGTCATCTGTTCTCCAGGTTGAACACCCATGCTCTCTCAGTGGGTACCCTGGAATAAGGCTGCAGACAGAGAACCCAAACCTGCCCATCCTTTAGCCCCATGAAGTGCTGCGAGTAACACAGATCACTCCAGCACACAGCTCCTGCTCATGTGGCACAAGAGGAGTGCTCCTACATGATGAACATAAAAACTTCACTGTGCCAATGGTGGTGCTAGAATTTTCTGTATGAAAGCATAATCTGGCAGGTAAGCTCAAATTGGAAATCTGAGATCTAGTCCTAGAATACATCTCTGTTCGCTGAGCACACATTAAACTTACAGGGACTTTCACATCTGACATAAATTAAAAGCCCTCTTTTAAAACCAAGTTGTGTTTTTATGTTTCTAAGTCATCTAGAAGTCAGCACTGTCAAATGGAGAGTTTCTCTTTGAATACCCACTGCCCATGTGAATGGCTACTCCCCTCACTTCCAACAACACTGACCTCTTCGGGGTTTGTCTCCTTTACTGCCATCCATGCCTGTGGACCTTCTCAGAAGAAAAGGGACACCTGAAGAGGATGTGGTTTCCTATTTACCCTTGCTGCCTTTACTTTTCTCTTCAAACCCTCCTTCTCATTCAGAGTGAAGGGCCATATCACAGAATCACAGCATCAGTTAGGCTGGAAAAGACCTCCAGGACGGTCAAGTCCAATCTTTGCCCACCTTGTGGCACCAAGTGTCCCATCCAGTCATTTCTTGAACACCTCCAGGGATGGTGATTCCACGCCCTCCCTGGGCATCCCATTCCAATGCTTAACAACCCTTTCTGTGAAGAAATTCTTCCTGAGGTCCAATTTGAACCTTCCCTTGTGCAGCTTGAGACTATGTCCTCTCATCCAGTCGCTGGTTGCCTGGGAGAAATGACAGACCCTCATCTGGCCACACCCTCCTGTCAGGGAGTTGCAGAGAGCAATAAAGTCTCTCTTGAGCCTGCTTTTTTTCCAGGATAAACAACCCCAGCTCCCTCAGCCACTCCTCACAGAACTTACCCTCCACACCCTTCCCCAGCTCTGTTCCCTTCTTGGGACTCACTCCAGAACCTCAATGTCTTTCCTGAACTGGGGGGCCCAAAACTGGACATAGGACTTGAGCTGTGGCCTCACCAGTGCTGAGTACAGGGGGACAGTCACTGCCCTGGTCCTGCTAGCCGCACTAGTTGGCTAGTTGTTTGTTGTTACAAGCCATGATGTCATGGGCCTTCTTGGCCACCTGGGCACAGCCAGCTCATGTTCAGCTGCTGTTACCAGCCTCCCCTGGTCCTTTCCCACTGGGACACTTTCCAGCCACTTTGCCCCAGCCTGTAGCACTGCCTGGGGTTATTGTGGCTGAAATGTAGGACCCAGCACTTGGTCTTGTTGAAAACCATTCCGCTGGCCTCATACCATTGATCCAGCCTGTCCAGATCCTTCTGCAGATCCTTCCTACCTTCCAGCAGACTGACATTCCCAGCATACTTGATGTTATCCATCAGCTTACTGAGGGTTCACATGATAAGATACATAGTATAAATGAGTCCTATTCCAACAGGAATAAAAAAAAAGCCATGGGAAATATAAATATCGAGGCTACAGAGTGAGAATAACTCAACAGGAATACAAACCAGATAAGCGATGACACATACACTCTATCTCAAAACAGAAAACTAGACCAAGACCCCCTCATGTCTTCTGAATTATAAGGAAGGGATTCATCCCATTTGGCTTTTGTCATATGCCATGTAAGCATCTGTAGTTAATCTGGTCAATCCGGGCATTGTTAAAGTCAGTGCAGAGAAACAGATCATGATCCTGAGTCATTTGACCTGTATCTATACATAAATAACTATACATCTCTGTGTGTGCATAAATGAATACATATTCACGTACGTATATTACATACATTACATATATTTATTATTATATATATTTAGGCAACAGGGTGAGATGAACTGCTCTCTATAGGGACTTGTTCCTCCCCACTGCCTGCCTCAGACACAGATACTTGCATTCAGCCAGGTGAAACCCATCTTCCTGGGCTGAGCGTGGCTAAAAAGAGGCAGAAGAATAACCAGATCTCACAAATTCCCAGTAATATAAGGACATGTCAAGTATCGTGTGTGCTTGAGCCTGTCCTCAGATGCCTTTGTGCTGGGCTCTCTCACACGCTGCAGCTACAAAAGGAGCTGTCAAATTAATCAGCTGCCATGATCTGCAGCATCCTTGTCTGAGCCACAGAAATGATGTAGGATCTGCTGCGGAAGGGACTAATCCAAAATAACTGGGAAGAGGGGAGTGATGAGGAATGCACGTATATAGCGACCCGTAAGGGAGTCCAGCCAGATTTTCAGCTGCAGTGCAGGGAGTGAACGGGTTTAATTTCCAAGGGGAATAATTTGAGAAGGAGAAAAGCGTGCCTGTGCTTGACCCGCCTGGGTGGGGAAGAGGCAGGGGGACATCAGGTGTACAGCAAAGCAGCTCTGTTTGTGGGAAGGGTGGGGTGTGGGCTGAAATGATGGTGGCACCATTCAGTGTGCTTGGGACAGTGGTCCATATGTACTCCAGGTCGGTTGGGAGGGGCTGCAGTTACATAAGAAATACATCTGCTGCGTGGTAGGAGGAGGTGAACTGGGTTTGGGAAGCAGTTTCAGGCATGGCTCTTTCCCCATCTGTCAGTGATAGGATGCACTCCTCCTCCCAGCACTCTGTAGGTGGAAAGTCACGCTGTCCCCATAAGAATTAAGCAGTAACATCTCCTGCCTCCTTCACAGCTTGGATTTCAGTGTCCAGGCTTCTTCCTCATTTGCCACTGCTGGTCTTGGAGCTGCTGGTACAATCTGGTTTCTTCTTTGCCAAGTCATTAATTTCATGAGTTTGCATCTGAATGCCACAATTCCCTGAGAAGTCTTCCCTACAATGGGAAAAAGACTTTACTACAGGTGGGAAGAAGCAGTTTTTCTATGGCTTCTTCTGTACTTACTATGAGAAGCAACTGAGTATTTTTTGCAGAAGACACCATTTAGGATCTCAGTTACTCTTCCATTTGTCAGTTACTATTTAATCTGGCATTGGCTATTTCACTAGTTGTTCCACCACAGAGTCAGTAAAATGTAGATCATTCTTGACACTTTTTCACCTAACATATTTTCAGAAATCCTACAATGGCCCAGGCAATCTGCACCATAGTTGACTATCTTCACTAAAGCATATTTCAAAGAAATGTTTATATTTTATATGGCTTTATCCAGTCATGAATCGACAAAAATCCACTTCTGATGTGATTTCATGAGGTCCTCCCTTCTCACTTTTCAAGAAAAATCCCCATTCAGCTAAGCAGCATAAGTAATCAGTAAGGAACTTGAAGAGAAATGAGGACAACGATTAGCAAAGAGAGAAGAGAAGACGAGAATTCCCAAATGTCAGATAGGGACATCTTGGCTTAACTAGGCTGGGGAGCCTGTGAGCAGGAACAGCCTTGGTGCATCTCAGTGTAGTTACAGAAACAGGGAGGAGGCCAGACTGAAATAAATCTGAAGTACAAAGTTGTCATGACACAACTCTGAAATCAGGGGGATGAATGAAACAAAATTACGTGGTTGTGGTGGCAGATGCTCCCCCAGGCTTCCCACAGTTTGGCCAGAGAGAAAAAGACTGATTGCATAATCTATCTGAAACAACGTATTTGCATAATTAATTTTCCCACAGAATTAATCTCCCACTCATTATTCGAACTGCCATTCTCAGTTCCACAATAGCAGGGACAAAGACAGCTTTTTAGAATTATAGAATCACAGAATGATTTGGGTTGGAAGGGATCTTGAAGTCCATCTCATTCCATCCCCCTGCCTTGGGCAGGGACACCTTCCAGTAGACCAGGTTGCTCCAAGCCCTGTCCAACCTGGCCTTGAACACCTCCAGGGACAGGGAGTCCACAACCTCTCCGGGCAACTTGTTCTGAGGTTTTTTTATTTCAAAAGCTCTGATTCCTCCTTTTCTTGTGCCAGTTTTTAGCAGCTGAATCAGACAACCCCAAAATCCAGGGTCATATTTAACCCCAAAGAAGGTGTCCAGAAATCTAAGCAGTGCAATAGGGAGAGGCTGATCCAGTTGTTAACTCTTCCACCCCTAGGGATTTTTTTGGTTAGATTTCACGTTTTCCTCGTTCTGTACCACTTACCTTATTGTCTGCTTGGTCAGTCACACAAAGACAGTGGGAATGATAAGCAGAACAAACCAGATAGCTGTAAAATCAGAAAATCAGTATGGTTAGCACCTGGAGTTATCTTATTTATTGCATTTACTCCAGCTGAGGGAAACAGGCAAGATTAGGGATAGGGTCTCATCTTGTCCCTATGCCCGGAGGCAGGAATTTTTCCATGTTGCCCCATTGCTCCCAGGACCCAAGCAGAGGGGACTTGGGCAACTAGAGATTGACCACAGCCAAATAACCAGGGACTACTGATGTCGTGGTCTCTGGAGTAGTTTGCAAAACTCCTCCTTCCGTTCCTTCATCTCACTCCATTATTTCTCCTCATCATGATGTGTACTACAGTTTTCGACAGACTCCAGCTGGAATCAAGAGCCCTTGTGCAAAGTCTTGAGCATATGCACAGTAAGACACAATTTCTATTTCATCAGCTAATGGCTGAGTGGAAGATGGGGAAGAAGGAGAAGAAAATCTCTTCAGACTGATCTAAATGCACTGGTTTAGCTGTGAAGAAATGTTCTATTTGCCCATCTTTTTTTTTTTATTCCTTTGAAAATGTGAAAAAAACTCAGCACTCAAATATTTACATTTTTTCCTACTTTTTTCCAGTTGAAGTGATTCACTGAACGCACAGAAAGTCTCAGAGAAGAATCTGAAAATGGCTCCATTTAAAAAACAGGCTTTTGGTTGATCTGTTTTCTTTCACATTCCTTATGAGTCTTTGAAAACTTCTTTATAAAAGCTTAAGTGCTTAAACAATCTGTTTATACTGTCTTTACCAATTTCTCACACAATACATGGATATAGATGTGTCTTGCAGCATATTTAGTAGCTCTTCTAACAGAAATGGATCTCTTTGGAATAGAACAACAAACTGAAAGACCAAGAAAGTGCTCTGAGTGATGGAGTGAAGTTTTTAAGAAAATGGCATACCTGTCACTGGCAGTGTCCGTGATGAGGAAGAGGAAGTGGACAGAAGAGTCAAACCTATGAAGAGAGAGAAATTCTTGATTTTTGTATCAATTTGCTCTTCTTATGAAGAGCACCAGAGCCCAGATGAGGACAGAGTCAGGCAAGGAGCCAGCTTGTTACAGCACCAAAGCAGTGCCAAGGGTAGAGTCTGAGAGCTCTCCCTCTGCACAGAACACTTTAAAATTGCCATGTTTGTTTCTTGGCCATCAATAGATCTTTCCAGCCTGGGTATCAACATATGTGCTGATCTGATACCTGTTAATGGTGGGCATGAAGCGAACTGGAATGGGATCCATCTAAGATCTCAACTTCACATGAGACCGGAAGGATGACTTTCAAGGTGCCAAGTTAGGATTTGGGAACATGGTTTCAGCCAGGACCTGTTTTTGCCCAGAAATGTAAGCCAAAACTTCCCTGGTGTAAGAAATTCATTGAATTTCTCTCTTATCCTGAAAAGGAAGCTCTGAACTTGCCCCAGTATGAGATATGGACAGATTTTTAACTAGACGTCCTGTAATAGTGTTTTCTTGATAAGCATTTGTGATGAATGCTGAAGGAGACCTGAGAAAGGGGAGTAAATTCCTTACCCAACCTCATTATCGACATCACATCATAATAAATACAGAGGCAACACTTTAGGGGAATAAATATTTGGTGCTCTAATTGCCAGGACACGATCTTGCTCAGGTTTGGGAGCATTTTGCAGGAAACTGGAACTATTGTTCTTCTGAATTAAAGGCCAAGGGGCCCTCTTTCATTATCCAGTCTCATGTTTTTCACAATCCAAGTTTAAAAGTTTTAAAATATTTTTAATTTTAAAATACTTTTAATTTCAAAAGGCTGTATTATTTTCTGGGACTGGTTCGCTGGTGGGTTATTTCCATCACAGCAAGAAGTTCCTTCATCCTGATAGCACCAAGTGATATTTTCAATGGAAAAAAAGACTGGTGTTGTGATGGAAGAGGAAAGAGCAGACAACAAACTGTGATTACTGTACCTGGAACACTCTGAACCAGGCACCACAGGGAAAAAAGATCTATGACTAAGGGGAGAGAGTCCTGGGCTGATGGTGAAACAGGGTGTGCAGTGGTCTGGTGTGGTCACAAGGGCTGGAATGCTTCTCACCCACTCATCTCATTACACAGATGTGGCCTCTGAGATAGTCAGCGAGGCTCAGCTGTAGCCAAGCTGCAGAAACAAGGCTTCACAGGGTGCATTTCATCTCAAATAGATGTAAAACAGAGCAGCTGACAGACCACCATCAACACCTATTCCCCCTGTTGGTTATAAAGCCAGTCCAGCTCAGATGTGGGCGTTTGTGCAGTAGACATCTACTGCTCTGCAGGATTAATTTCCTCTTAAAAGAAGTACTGGTGAAAAGCCTTTTTTTTCCAGTTTGTTGGTAGGAAAAGTCCTCTTGTGTTGTCCTTGCATTGGCTTCCACCTCTTTAGATTTCATCCCATTGCACTTCCCTGACTCAGAGGATGTTGAGAGAGTGGACATCAGCTGGAAGCCTGAGGACTGTAGAGGGTGTGGAGAGCTGGGTCTGTCCACCTTGTAGCAGGGCATCTTACCCCCCACAGGAGCTTATCCACTGTTTGCTAACCAGCCAGATAAACAGGACAAGCTGTCTTCTAGTGAGTTATTTTGGCCTCATGGAGTTAACACTGGTCTGGCATCCCCGGACTGCCAATGTAATAAATACCTTACTTTTGAAGTCAGATCTGACAAGACAGGCTGAATTTCTGACTGACAGCCATTCATTTTACAGCTATGAAAGCCACAGCAAACTTTCACAAAGCAGAAATACATACATTTTCCTGGAAATCTGGGGAGTTTCTCCCAAGAGTAGGGACACCTATTCCACAGTTACTTCCTAAGGGATGAAGTGAAGGAATCTGTGCAGATTATCATCATTTCAGTGGTAAGTTACATTTGACTCCTAATCAGTACTACTTCTTTTGCTGGCTTTAATATAGGTAACTTGATGCAGTGCGCTGTTTTATGTTATGCTATAATCTACTAGTAGTTCTTTAAGCTTTATACTCTGTAGTGAGTAAATCTGATTAAGATCTTCCATCTGTTATCTCCTGTCTGTTCATTTGTCTTAATAAATAATTCATTTTTATATAAATACATCTGATTGGCCGTCAGTAAAACTTGCAGGACAGAGCGAGTCCTTAAATTTAAACTGTTGCCAAAATCTGAGGCTAAGGAAAGATTTATCATCATTTAAACCCCTTTCTGAGAGGATGTTTAAATACACAAGGGAGTTCTTTCTTCCCCTCAGAGACAGCAATGGAGCTTCTTTAGTAAACTTTTTTTAAGCTCCCACTCTCCCCGTGACAGGTGGGTGGTCTGGACCCCAAATGAGCAGGTCACAACACTGATGTGGTGAAATCACAACCATCTCACCTGGCCCAATGGTCTGTGGTGTCCACTGGTTGCTGTCATTGGTGCACCTCATGTTAAGGGGGGTCCAGATGGCTTTGCCGTTCACCTCCTTGCACATCCTGCTGCCAAAGGTGGGGGGTCTCTTATCATAACCTGTCTGGCATTTGAAATGTAAGACTTGTCCCACGTAGTGCTGCTGGGGCAGACTTATGGAGGCATGTGGAATAGTCTTGGGAGGACCACAGAAATCTGTGGGAGCACAAGGCAGGCCATGGTTAAAGCAGACAGATTTTGCATACTGCTTTCGTTCTTGAAAATCTTGTGCTCTTAAAAAATACAGACAAGCGAGATGTATCAAGCCTTTCTAATTCTTGGTTAGGACATAAAATACTCATTTGCTTACACCATATCATTTGTTCAGCCAAGATACTACAGCGATCGTTTCTTTCCCTCTGTCTGCAAAATAATTAAATATTACTCACCACTTTTACACTACTTCCATGTAAATCAGCAGGAGAAGCGTTACAGTATTGAATGAGCTCTTATATACCTTTTTGTCTGAACTCTGGAAGGTCTTGTTGCTTGTGGGGTGCAGGGCTCCTTGGTTCTCTTTCTGGCTGCTGTGCAAGTTCTAACTCCTTCCTGGGAGCTGTTGATGGCCATATCTTCTTATCTTGTGGAGACGTTACGATTGCTGAGTTACAGCAGGACAAATATCAGAACAAAGCCAGAGCATCCAAGCTTTTACAGGTTGGATAGAACTGTTTCAAGTTCTAACTTAGAAAGATAAGCACAAAAGGTCTTTTGTCAGTGCCCAGTTGTGTTTTATACCAAGTAACACACTGGGAAAACACCTGTATGTATAGAAAAAAGACAACACTCACCAAAGCATTTAAATCCCTTGTATTTCCAAACAGCACCCTGCTGTTCGCTCTCACACTGAATTCCTGGGTGTGTACCACTTTTTCTGTCATAGCCAGAGTCACATCTATAGTACAGTTTGGTCTGTAGTGGATACATTTCAGCAGTAACATCAGCAAATTCAAGTGGTGGAAGAGGTGGGCATATCTCTGCAAATAGAAAGCCTGAGAATCAGGACAGCCTGGCATTCTACTTTATGCATCAAAAACTTCCCCATTCTCAGTACCAGACATGTCCAGCAGATGGGCAACATGAAACACTACCAATGTTTTCTTAATGAAGCTGTACACAGTCATTTTGGAGAGCAGCTACCTGCACCAGAGTGTGCAGCCCTCTATGGAGTGAGGCACAATAGACAAAAATAAGCAATTAAAAGTTGCAATCATCTATAAGCAAACATTGGGAATGCGCACAGACTCTCAGTTCTGTCTGAGGAAACCAAAGAGCAGCTTACTGCGAAATAAGTTTGCAAACCTAAATATAACTTGTCCCAAAACAAGGACGTGAAGTGTTGTGTCATCAGCAAATCATATCTAAATATACTTCTCAATCAGTTGGAATAAATTAAGTTAGATCATTTCAGTGCACTTGAAAAGCCTGCTCAAGCTGAGCTGGAGGCCCAGAAGTTGATAAAGGCACTACTTAATGACTATTTAAGGCCTAATGGCTGAGAAATTAAAAGTTCAAACAGTCTGGTTGCACCATGACTGGCACTCTGGATCTTTGGGTGCAAGATCCATGGCCCTTTATGCTTATGCACAACAGTAACAGCTATTAGGAGTGAAATTTCTTAGTCATAATATCCTTGCATATTCTGCAGCCATAATTAATGCAGCCTTAGCAACCAGCAGGATCGACTGGGAAAGGCCCTTGAGTCCCTGACAACTGTTCATCATTTGGTGTCTGCCCTTGACTCCCAAAGTGCTTTCTCCTTGAAAGACCAACAGAAGCTCAACCTGTGACCCCCAGCCCCAGCCCTGCAATGCCCTTTTCTTTCATTTCCTCACTTTGATATTTTCTGCCCTTTTTACTTTACATTGTCTTGCTGTTCAGTAAAAGTCACAAAGTTTGAAGAAGGCAACGACAAAAAGCATGTGAGCAGTTTAACAGCTGATCTGCATAAGGGTTGTTTTAATCCCCTTGTACCTTCGTGTTATCAAAGGGTTTGCCTTGTAAACTACATCAGACTGTGGCTTTGAGAGAAGCGACTGCACCCGAAATAGTTAACCACATGTTTTACCACAGACTGTCAGGGTGATTAAAATTAAAGAGTTATCAGATCAGCAGCAAGTTGAGATCATGTACTCTCACTTTCCCTGAAAGCTAAAAGCTTGTTTCCCTCAAGACTTCAAAAGCCTCTTTGAAGCAGATTGCAGATCTGAAGCTCAGCACCAGGCACTCGAACCTACAACTCATTAGTCTCTTCTTAAGAAAACCCACAACATTTAACCTACTCATCATAAACGACAAGCATTCTTTTAATTGATGATCAGATGTTGGGTTCCTCTGAACTCACACACATCAGACAGGGATTGTGCAGAAATGGTGCACTTGGGAGATGGTGAGCATCCACATGGCAGCTGGATCGCACACAACCTTCCTCGGATCCAGCCTTTTAATTTCATCCACGTTGCTCAAATTCTTGTCTTCTCACATCTAAATAACTGCGGTATCTTCTGTGGCCTTTACAACCATATTCCTTTCTCTGATCCACAAAGAATTTTGAAAGATGACTTTCCCAGGTCTCGTTGTGACCTTCTGCCTGCCTCCCTTTTAACTGCTTCATTGTCACATCAAATATTTTGCTCCCATTTCGAAACAGTGGCTTCTCCTCCCATACTAGAGCTCCTCGCCAATGTGTTTGATACCAAAGTAATTGGCTTTTGGGTTTATTGTACCAGTCCTCACACCGGTGAGGAGCCGTGCATGAATATGGATATTGCAGGATACCCTTCACTATGATTACTCCTGATTGTCTCAAAATATCTTATATATCTTCAGAGGTGCTTCTCTTCACATGGTTTTTACTCACCTTTCTAGAAAAAGTAGGCACTCAGCATGTAACCCATGCACCTTCCTGACAGGGAGTTGTAGGGAGTGAAAAGGTCCTCCCGGATCCTGCTTTTCTCCAGGCTGAGCCCCCCCAGATCCCCTCAGACTTGTGCTCCAGACTCTTCCCCAGCTCCGCTGCCCTTCTCTGGACACGTTCCAGCATCTCCGTGTCTTTCTTCAGTTTCATGTCATGGGACCTCCTGGAATAGTGTGGGAAGACTGCAGAGAGGATGCAGACCTGGTGAGGTCTGGACCACACCGACCTCTGGAGGGAATTGTGCCTAGAACTTCACTCCATCTTTGTGCCCAAGGAAACTGCATGGTTTGCCCCTAAAAAATCAACATCCTTGCTGCATGAGTGGTAAAAGAGCCAAGGGATGGGAAGAAGCCAGGGAATAGGGAACAGCAGGGTAGGTATACTCCTTCATTAGATTTCTGACTTTTTACATTTTTAGAGGAGAATAGATTTGCTTTTTTTTTTCTTTTTTAAATTTGCTTTTTTTTGGTGCGGTTTTTTTTTTGTTTGTTTTGGGGTGGTTTTTTTGTTTTGTTTTGTTTTTGGTGGTTTTTTGTTTGGTTTTTTTTTTTTTTTTTTTTTTTTTTTTTTTTTTGGGTGGTTTTTTTTTTTTTTTTTTTTTTTGGTGTTTTTTTTTTTTTTTTTTTTTTTTTTTTTTTTTTTTTTTTGCTGTTTTACTGTTTTGTTGGGAATTGGTCAATCAATTTGTTTGAGTTTGCCTGATGTGAAAATATTAATCTTTTAAAAGGCCAGAGCATCTGGGCATAACCTGCCTCACAGCCTGTGGTGGCCCAGTTTTGCACAGCCCAGCTCTCCCTGGATTCTGCATCCCTCCACAGCTGCTTCAGGGCTGCACTCTTGCTATTATTTGTTGAAAATACTGCCCTCACATTGCCTTGAGATTTCTTGAGGTTTTGTTTGCCTCCTCATTTTCCCTTCCCACATATTCCAGTTTTCCAATCCCATGACAAGGCATTGTATGCCACTATTTCCTTCTCTTTCTATCCTGATGTCCACTTCTCTCTCTTTCCTTCATTCACAAAATTCATCAGCCCCTACCTACCATTCTCACTTCCCACAACCCAAAACTGTCCTGCGACTCCATTTCTCTGCACTTAAAGGTACTAAATGGACCAGAGAGGTTGGTGTAATTGTGTTCATGGAGATTTAGCCCTTCTGTCAGCTGCAGAATTATGAGAACACATAACTCTCCTAAGGCACATGTGAATTTCTGTTTCTCCCCATATCAATGGATTTTTGGTGCCTATAGCATTTGTGGAAATTCTGGAGGTGGTTTCAATTATTATGATGGAGCGGATGGAGACAAACCCTTGGAAATAGAAGGAGACTCATGAATTCAGACAATAGCCATGAAACATAAAAATTAAAAAGTAGTTAATGGTTCTGCTGGGGTTCTCCCTAAATTAAGTTTGAAAAATGTTTTGAGACGTGCAAGCTTTTTCATCTGAGCCAACAGACAGGTGTGAGCTAGGGTGTCTGATGCCATTTAAGATGTCTCAGGGCCTCTGGGATTTCCACATGAGCTGTCAGGTATCACACAGGAGATACTGGAGGGAAAGAAACCCAGCAGCTAAATCATCATCAGTTCTTTCAGGTTTCTTCCTGCACGTTTCCCATTCAAATATGTCACTCACCCAACCACAAAACTGCTCTTAGTGGGTGTGCTGGCAGTACCAGGCTTCATGAAACCCCCCCTGCCTGTTTCTCTTCCATGTCTGAGTTGGCAGAGCAGTGTTAGACGAGGCATCAGAACAACACCTTTAGTCCAGAAGAAGTGAGCGGGGAAAATTTGTGACAGGTATTTTTAGTGCTAGGTAAAACACAGAGAGTGAGTCACACCACAGTAACCTAAACTCAGAACTTCCTCTCTCACATGGCTGTGTGTCACCAGCACTGACATTATTCTGATGACAAGTTAAAACAGCAAGGTGCAAAAATAGGACGATTTTCCCCTTATGACAAAGGCAGTAAGATGGGATTGGTAGGAAACTGGATGTTCTGAAGATTTGGGCAGAAGCAGTGAAAGAAACCAGGCACTGCACACACCTGCCCAGTTCAGAGACGAAGAGCACCTCTCCCCAGAGACACCCACAAATCAAACCAGGTCAAAATGAAGACGTTTCCCAATCTGTGCCTGAAAAGCTAAATCAGCCCTGGGGATTTATGTGCTGTGTGAAACTGTGCTCTCTGAATGGTGCGGTCTCCTGAAGATGAAACTGATACAGGCAAAGCAAAGGAATTGATACCAACAACACGACTGAAATGGTAATGAACTTTTTCTAACTTCAAAACTTATTCCCAAAGGATCCTTTGACAAGCAAGTCTCAGCTCTGCAGGATTCTTTCCCCTCCTATTAATGCTAATATAATGCTTATGTGGATTTGTAAGACGGGAAGAGATTCCAGCTGTGAGGTTGGGGTACAGACCCCAACTTTATTGTAATTTGCCTGTGAGATTTTAATTATCTGTACCTTAGATTATAGAGAGATTATCTTAAAAAATAATTTGAGTAGTAGTGAGTCTGCAGTATAAGTGACAGAAATACAGCGCAGATGAAATGACCAGGCACAAGTTTTAATACAAACAGCAATGAAGGAGAGATCAGCCTTCAGGGCAGGCGGTGGGTTTGAATATTCCTAGCAGTGGAGAAGAGGAATGTCCTGTTCTAAGGATTTGACAGTTCAGTGCCTGCTGAGTTTGCTGTACTAGAAGATGTCTTTGTTGGAAAGGCAATGTAAAATAAACTGGAATATGAACTGGCAGGAGCTCTAGGACCATAGAAAACTAAGTTTGGGAGAAATGCACTTCTCTTCTCTCTTGGTTTGATCCTGCTGACCAGCTATTTGCCACTGACCTAGGCAGTACAATCTAATGCAAAGAATTTCCATATACAGCAAGGCTAGAGCTGGTTGGACAGTGGACTAAGCTTTCTCTTGCTAAGCATAATTTAGCCTCAGGAATGTGCCTTCTTAGCTCCTTCTGTGAGAAGTGGAGCTGGGTGAACCTCTCTAGAGCACAGCAGACACCTAATTTACCTTCTCCACAGGAAAGCTTAAAGGTGCTTCTTTCTTTTTATCAGCTGCAGTGGTAAGAGAACATTCTTACATGCTCACATTGATAATCAGAGTGGTTTACCTGATGCACTGATGGATCTCACACCCGCCCTAGCAGGGAGGCTGGCCTGGGGACTCGGACTCAAAATGTGGAATCAGAAGCGGGAACATTAGGAAAGGGGGAGAGAGAGGAAAACTAGCCTGGGCACAGTGCGCTGCGTAGAAAGTGCACTGAGTGAAGAATGCGGAACATTTGTTTTTGTTTCTGGGCGTTTATAACATCCTTGGTTCCGTGGTAAAGCCACAGAGCTCAGACTCTCTGAATGCAACCGCGGCACACGGGTTTGTAGCAGAACACAGAGCCAAGCCTTGAGCATGTCACTCGTGAAAGCCTTGTTTTGGCACGTGACATCTTTGCTTAAAGAGGCAACCTCAGTAACACACACGTCTTTGGGACTCTCATCTAAAAGGGAAAAAAATCATCTTTTCTAACAGCAGCAGAGATACAGATTCTTTCCTTTGTCTGGAACTTTCTCAGCCTTGCGATTTGTAGGGCTGAAAGGGCAGTAGAGAATATCCTCCCTGAAAATACCTGAATGGTCTGACAAATGTGTGTCCCAGTCTTGGGAAAGTGAAAAATAAAAAGGTCTAGTGGGGAAATTTTGATTTCAAATGTGGCCTAAGGACTCATCTCACCTGACTTAGGGACTTAGCATGGTCATGGAACTTTTCCCTCAAGAGTGCGATGGAAATTTTCTGCACGTGGCAATGATTTTTCTGACCTTGTCATGCATGAAGTATTTTTTCCACATAGAGAGGGTCATATATTCTTTACGTGAGGGCTCACACTTTACAAATCAAGAACATCAAGAAATTTAGCAGATGACAGATTGCTGCTCCCCTGGCAGGGCTGAAGAACAGGGAGTGAAGTGAGAAGAGCCACGGAAGGACTTTGGAAATGTGAGTTTTGGGGAAGCATTGGAGGAGATGGAGTGAAGACTCAGTGAGCCACGCTGTTCCAAAATTCAGGACCAAGGTCAGGGAATGGAATCCGTGGGTAGGAAATACCCAGAAGCTGGGCTTGGAAGATAGCATTAATGCAACAGGGCAGGCACAGCTGAACATCGAGGATGTAGGGGGACTGAACTAGCAACACTCTGGAGGCAACAGGGAACAAAGTCAGAAGCAGTGGCTTTCTAGAAGCAGATAAAGAGTGTATTTTTTCTGCAATAGAAGGAAAAAGGACATCTCACCTCTGATGATGTGGGAAAATTCCTCCAGCTGAAGGAGGTACTGCAGGATCTCTGTCTGTAATATCTGCTTTTCCTCAGCAGGATCACACTTTTAAAACATTTTTTAAACTTTTTTTTTAATGGTAGCTGTATATTGAGCCCTTTGTTGCTGAGGGCCACTGTAGCTGAAAGGTCTATAAAGGTATTTGCTCTCTAGTTGACCTTACAAGAATCACTTGCCCATGTTTGACAACTTCAATGTATTCTGCATCGCATTTCAAATCCATGGGAGCCAGCACTAATATGCAAGTATAATGGGAAAATAATTCCTCTCATTTACATGACTGAGATCTGGTACCCATCTTGTGTGAATGAAATTCACTTGAATGAAATTCTTTCTTTTGTGAGTTTTAATCCTTTCCAGGTTTAACGTGCAAATCTATTCCGTGTATCCCTGTATGATGAAGAGCAAAATGCAAAGGCTGTAGGAGCACAGACCAGCTTTTACCTTGTGTTTGACCCTCACTTCAGGCTTCACCCATGCCTACAGCTTCTAGGCACTGCTGCTGTGCAGAGTAAAGGAGATAAATGTGGTGCTCTTCACAGGAAAATCAGCATTTCTCTTCTTTTTAGCCTTTTCACCTTCTTTAAGGTGTAGTTTAAATTTTATTAAATAAATAAATGATCATCCCATGCCTTAACTTCCCCAGTGCCTCAGGACTCTGCCCTCTCAAAACACTTTGAGAACTATCAGTGAAACTGCTCTGTAAAACAAAGGCTTTTTATTTTCTTTTTCCTCTAACTATATTTATTCCTGATAGTGCATTTTGCCAAGCACCATCTAGGGCTGGATCTATTTATGAACCTGAACTTGCAGTCCTGGGACAAGCTGAAAAGACTGAGGCAAAATAATAAAAAAAGCACTGTATGTGCTGAGGCTTGGTTGATTTTTGACCAGTTTGACCCAGCCTCCTCCCTTTGCTTTGCTTATGTCTATTCCTGGGTCTCCTTGTTGATCCTCCCTTAAGGAATTAAAATCAACAGGTCTTAAAGCCACAACATCTTGGGTGTGTCCACGATTAAAAACCCCTAAATTGGTCAAAGGTGGTGTTTCTACTTCAGCATGTTATTTGCAGCAAGAAATTACAAATATATATATAAATATTATGTTTAAACTTCAAGAGAGACATTGAAAATAAGTACAGGAAGTTGAGGAAAGAAGAGCTTAGCAATACAGTGGAGAATGTAATACTCTGCATTTATTCTTTAAGTGGCAAATAAAATCACATCAAATACCATAAAACGCAACTGCTCTGACACAGCTCGATTTTTTTCCAAAAAACCAGAAAGATTTCTGATAAACGAGACCTGCCAGCAAGAAATTTCACAACATGTTCCAGGCACAGTAATACAGAAAGTGTGATCTGGGGGACCTGACTCATCCCAGAACTGATCCCACTGACACATCTCTGGCTGAGCATCTCACGGTGCTGCTCCTGCACGCAGCGCCAAACGCCTCCTGTGGGCTCTGGCACCTCATCTGGCAGTGAAAAACCCCATGAAGGAGAAGGTGCTGCATTTACTGGCAAGATAACAAGAATAAAATCACCTGGGGCTTCAACATTTGTCAAGGTCCTTCCTGCATTAATGAGTTTGGTCATTAGCAACTCACTCTTCCCTTGAGACGGCCAGCCCCAAGGAAAATTCCCAGCCCTGCTAAGGGTGATCCATCAGCAGTTACACTACCAGCATATCAGAGAGCCTGCCTTAGGCTGTGTCTGTTCATACCACTCAGCCTGGACAGCATCATCAGGCACAAAAGGAAATTCACATTTATGGAGTACTGAGAATGGAAGATTTTTTTCCCCCCACTTTGAACAAGGCAGTTTAAATTTAAATACGCTAATGCATCACCAGACCATTTCTCAGTGCACACACTTGTCACAATAAATAAGCCAAATCTAAGCAGTGTCACCATTTATAAATGTGTCGAATTATGCTGAATTGGATTAGCTGTCTCCATTCACAGTTTATAGGCACTGCTGATTGAGAGCCATGGCTGAAAAAATATTTCATATCTATAGTACCCATAGCAAATTTGGATGGTACCTTTTAACTAATAGCATTGCCATCAATTTTACCTGCAGAGGTACTGGCATTTCAGTGTCTATTTTTATGTTTCCTAAAGTTACAAGCAAAATGGAAAAAGCAAATTCAAAGGGCTGCCTCAGGCTGCTTTGATCTGCCCACTGTTCCAGTGATGGGTTGGAGGATACATATATTAGTCAGACAAAAAATATCCTCTAAAGCTCTGGATTTTCTGCAGTTGACAGTTTGTGGGCACAAAACCCATTTCTCTCATTTCCTTAGAATAATAAATTCCTTAAGCTCCTTAACATTCTTCCTTTGCTGAAAAGGAGTCAGGATGTTGTGAACACCCTCTAACAGCCACGAAAAAACCCAAATCATATTTTCCCTCCCGAAAAGGCAAAAAGAGTCCTTTACCTGGCTTGTGCCCCTTGACGAATCCAAAGAAGAGCCACATCAAAAGCCACTTGACTTCCACGGGACTTGTCCACATCTTTTCCCCACACCTCTGAGGATGGTGAAGTTTCTCAGAAGCGATGAGCTGTTGCCAACCAAGGCAAGGAGCTGGTTACTGCGTGACGGGTCTGGGAGCATCACCCACATGTGCAGCGAGGGCTTTGGTCAGCAAATCATCGTTTTGCTGGCTCCACAGGAAAGAAGAAAGGCTGCTTTCTGTTCAGGTATTAGTCTTTTATCCAGGAAACCAAACTCAATGCTCGGTGTGGCGGAGCGTGCCATCGTGTGTAGGAAGTGGTTTGACACATCAGAGCTTCTGGCTCCAGAGCTCTTTCACATTTCACTACAGCTGAGGTCAGTAGAAGTGGGGAGACTTTAATAGCTTTGTGCAGGTGCCCAGTCCCAAATCTGTGGCTGGACAGGTCTCAGAGAGGGACCACGGCTGTGAATAGGTGTCTGGTGCGTGACAACGGATCTCAGGCAACATCTGTGGGCTCTACATGCAAAAAAAAAGGCTCCGTGGTTTATCCTTTTGGCTTTTCAGAGGTCTTCTGCTAGTGGTGATAAAGTCACATCGTATTTGGTTTTGATGGAAGCACGTTTGCAGTTTCTCTGAATCACAGCTGAGTTTGTGAAGAATGGACAGCTCTATTTAAAAAAACCTAACAAAAACATGAAGGTGAGGCTTGCAGGTTTGGAAAGTGTTTCCCTTTTTCCTAAATTGTCTGGGTGTGACATTCCTCAGTGAAATTTTTCCAAATGCCAGTGGAAAATTGGAAATTATCAAGGAAGTATCACACTTTATGTGGTTTTTCTTCAGCCATTTCCACAGAAATTATTTCCTGTTAGTAACTAGAGAATTAATTGTGATAGACTACAGAAAAAACAGATTTAAAATATCTGTAGTATTCTATCATGATTATTACATGCTGGGCATTTATTTCTCCTTTACAAATCCTCAGTGAATTAAATCTTCTTAACAGGCAAGCTAAGGAATAGATGTGACACATTTTTGACTGCTGCTACAGCTGCGTCCATCAGTCTGCCGCCTTTCTCCTGATAAAGCTCCCTTTGCTCCTTCCATGAAAGATTTTGTGCCGCTTTGTGATGCAGGTGACAAATCCTCCTGGAGGATTTGCCAGCGGCGAGTCTTTGCCAGGAGATTACTTCCCAAATCCAAATGCAACAGGGCATGGAAAACAAGCAAGACTTCTGAAGCAACTGTTGTGGGTAAAATGCTCTGCTCACCCCGGGGCTGCTTCACGCTCCACGGGTATTTACTGCCCTTGCTTTAGTATCAAATCATCTTCCATATTTAACAGTGTAATAGGAAAAGCTCATGCCAAAGCCCTCTGAAGGACTTAAGAGAGTGTTGCTCCTGAAAAATCTGTCTGAAAGTCTTAGACCCCAATTCTTCACCTTTTTCCAAGATGCCTGAATCCTGCAGCCATCTGGGCTGGTAAAACATGTTTATTACATTGCCTGGAAAGAAATCCCAACCTTTTTATCCTTTCCTTACTAAACATGGGGTCTGTCCTTTTGAGGTGAAGGGATTTTCTGGCCAACATCTGCTTCAATTTCTTGCTCGGTCCAACTATTTAATTCCATAGCTATTTTTTAATGGTGGAGACAGAGATGGGGGATGTTTTCTACAGTCCTCCAGCTCCACCTTTCATGTAGCCATTTGCTTTCAGGTAGCAAACCTCAGCACAGGTGGGTAACAGCCACTAAGATTTTATCAGAAAGGGTGAGGTTTTTTTCCAGGAATGAACATGGAAAGTACAGTCAGTTGTACTGGAAGGAATGGTGACTTTGGGTGGCTCATTGCTACAAACACAGGTTGCATGAGAAAGACCCATAACTCAACATTTACACCTCTTAAAGGTCAGAAAAAATGGTTATGGTTTGTGAGAGGAATTAGCCAGATCAGCTTTGGGAAACAGGTTAGTTTGCTGAATGATTCTAGGAAACAAACAGTGCTGGTTCTGCAAGGAACTGACCCAAAGCAGAGAGAGGTAGGGAAGGGGAGAGTGAGAACAGAGAGACCCAGCAAGGGGGAAAGGCATCCAGGCACAGAAAAAAACCCAGGGGTTTAGGAGAAAAAACCGTAACTGGCATTATAATTTACTTGATTAACGTGAGACATTAGCAACAGAATTAGGTGTGGCAATAAAGGAAGGGAGGTGCTGTGAAAACAGTGGGTGTCTGGGAAGTGGTGGAGAGAAACCAAAAAAAAAGGCATCTTGAGTATTAAAGAAGATGTAGGAGGAAAAGGAGGTGCTGGGGTCTCTGTTGCTCCTTGACTTTCCTCCATGGATCAGCAGAGTTTTGCTGCTCAGGGAAGTTCTCTGCTTCAACAGAGAGCTGGGAGGAAAAGAGCCTGTCACGTAGCTCAGGCCACCAAAGACAAGATTATAAAGATTATTTTTATTCAATGTCACAAGACCACAAAAAATACAGAAATGAATTTGCCAGGGAGTAAACCACAAACACAGCTACAGCCTTTTTAGGCGTAGGTTGAACAAGGGCCTTTTGAAACCCTGTAAGTGCCTTTAAAACTCTGCACAAACTCATTTGCTCTGGAGGACTGTCCTTTCCTTAAACTGCTCTCTCAGCCAGCTTGAAGAGAGGACAACACTGTGATCTTATTGCCGCCCTTCCCAGTTCAAAGCAGTTGTAAACATCCATGTAACTCACTGAAATAAGCAAGCTTTGTGTTTTGTTCAACTTTCCTGCCGTGAATCACTCTTACACGAGTCCTCCATTCAATGGAATAACATTTCATATGGACCTTCCCAGGGAGGGTGTGGGGGTGGCTCTAACTGCTACCTGAACTCTGTTAAGCAGCATATTGCTTTATGCATCCTTAAAATTATGGTAATGGTGGTTGTGAACTCACGTTGTGCAACCACAAGGGCCCTTCCCAACCTCCACAGCAGCATCCAGCTCTGCTGCAGAGCAGAGGTTTGGGGAATCCCGAGTTATAATGTCCTAGAAATTATCACCAGAAAATTTTCATCCAGCCTAATCACCTATAAAGGTCAAACTGTTTTTAATCACTTTTTATTTCCCATCAAAGTGAGATGGAGCTGACATGAGGCACACAACTTTCACACCTTAAATGGAGCATCTTTACAAGGTCCACAGGATTCGACTTGAGAGAGTTGTATGGTCAATACAGTTGTCAAAGTGCCCCCTTGAGTCAGGGGAGAGTCAATAAGGGCACCTAGAGAGTGATTCACCTCCTCTTTTGGACATCTACCTCCACCACATGAAACACTATTCTCATCTTCTCTCCCTCTCTCCCTCCCATCTGCAGACAACTGTTAAACCAGCACAACAGGTCTTTTAGGTAGCCCCAGCTGGATGAGACAAATCCATCTGAAAATCCATACTGAGTTTGAAAATAGAATTTAAATTGATGTTTTAGTGACTGGGAACAGTCTCTCCTGTCAAACATCCTGGGAATGGTTCATTGTGCTCGTATTAACTATTCCTGTCACTGGTGATGAGTTGTGAGATAAATACATGAGGACCATGAAAAACTCTTGGATATATTCAGTTTCCATGCAGTGAGCAGTGCCACAATGTTCTTAACACTTTAATGCCTAGACTGAGTTCTTTAATAACTCCCCATGCAAATACAGCTGAATAGCACAGATAACTTCTTCCTATTCTTAATTGCAATCATCATTCCCTTGGCCTGACCAAAAAAAAATTGAGGAACTGGCAAATGAAGTGTATAATTGCATGGTCATATTTGCTCCTTCTCCTCTTTTTATTACCAGGAAATTATAGTGAATCAAATATTTTTAATCCTGTAAAGCGCACAAGTCTTAAGACAGCCTCTGCAGTGAGCATCTTGCCCAAGACACTATCTCTTTGTTTGATTTCAGTAAGAATTTTTATATTATCTGTGAAGTTATGGAAATATAACCTAGATGAATCATGAGGTGATACAAAATTTATTGGAAAATCCCTGAAAGTGCCCTTTGAACAGTTCAAAACGGTGTCAAATGGAAGAGCATATTGAGAGGCACCGACTGACTGTCAGAAGAGAAGGATGCACTGAAAGGTGGTGCCCAGGTGAGCCTTTGGTTATTCAGTATTTTCAGCAGTTCCCTGGATGATGAGGACCAATTGGCAATGTCACACACGAAAAAATTAAATCTAACTCTGAAATGTGCAGCACACGCAAAGAAATCCCTTGTTTTGTGCTGTGACAGTGAAGCCATGGATAGGACCCTGCCCCTCCTTGTGGGCACTGCACACTGAGAAAACATGGAGCAGCAATGGGAACAACAAGAGGGTCTAGAAAACCTTCTCTAAAAGAAAGAACCAAATAACTTGAAGCTGAGGGATGATGATGGAGAAGGGGACAAGGTAAGAGCCTTAGAGTGGCAGCGATGGAGCTGGTCTAGGCTCTCAAGTCTCCTTCCAGCACTAGAGTCTAGAGACTCTTAAACAGGGCAGATCCCCATTATTAGAGGCATCTAAAATCAGGAGAGACAAATGTGAGCAAGTTTTAATGCTCAGTTTGGCACCTCACACTATTCCCATCCCAGCTCTGGCCCTTAAATTGCCAAGTGAACTTCCCACGGTTGAAGATCGCCATTAGAAATCTTTCTGCTGCACTCAGAAAGCATCTTTCTACATCTTCTTTAGCTTCATGGGCTGGGTAGATGCTTCTGTTTTAGGAAGGCACAGCTCAGCACCTTCCTTTAGCTCAGTGAAACACAGTTAATCTTGGCTGTATGAATTTTGTTGAGTCAGCTCTGAATTTACCACCTCATAGGAAGCTGATGTAGATGTTCCAAGAACTGGGGCTAAATTCTCTGCTACAGAAATTAAAAGCAAACAGTTGCATTTCAGTTCTTAGACCTTAATCTAGTGCCTTACCCTGGGAGTGAAAAAAGCCTCCTGAACTGGATGGGTTTTGAGGATTCCTTATAGAAATGCAAAAAATTAGAACTTCTAAATGCAAATAGTAGTAGGAACTATTTACAGAAGTTCTTCAGCTCGAATAACTTGGAAATTTCTAGATCTAACCACTAACCAAGAAAAGTTGGTGTTCAGTTGTGAAAATTGGTGTGGTACTGAGGAAGCAAGGACAGAGTGAGAAAATGAAAAGCTGAGTGGAAAGCTCAGGACGCATTTTGCTTCAGCCAGGCTAAAGAAACAGAAAATAATAGGAGTTTTTCCTTCTTTAGCAGAAATTATTAAAGCTGACCCTTTTATTCAGTGCAGAATAAGGGTTCATGCCTTGTTTCTTTTCTTCTAATGAGGCTCAGGACTTTGTCCAACATCTTTGTGATGAATCCCAAATCCTCTTCTGACAGACTCAAGTGCAATCCTTCCAATTATTGCCAAAGTAAGTCAGGCTGAGATTTGTTACAAAAGTCAGACCTGATGATTTGGGACAGAATTTTGAAACCATGATTTCCTGCGGTTGCTGTAGGATTTTCTCTGTAGGGCATTTTTCTAAAGAACATTCAGTTGTTCTCAAATACCACAGTGCCACCAGTATTCAAGCGGTTGTAGATGAGGCAAACTAAAATGGGACAACTAAGCATTAATGAGGGAACACTGATGTTCAGCAGAGCCGGACAACACAGAAAAGACAGAAAATTATGGGTGAGATATTAAATAAATAGCTCACTGGTGGGTACCCTTTCTGTTGGGTCAGATCTCCATAGCCTGTTTTGTTGCTGTTAACCTAACACCATTTTCACTGACTGAGCACTGTTTGTGCAGTGGAGAGGGGTGGGGTTGGGATGGAATCTTGGGATTATCAAATCATAGAATTACAGAGTCACAGACTGGTTTGGGTTGGAAGGGACCTTAAAGATCATCCAGTTCCAACCCCTCTACCCTGGGCAGGGACACCTTCCACTAACCCAGGTTGCTCCAAGCCCTGTCCATCCTGGCCTTGGACACTTCCAGGGATGGGGAGTCAACAGTGTCTCTGGGAAACCTGTTCCAGTGCCTCACCACCTTCAGAGTAAAGAAATTCTTCCTAACATCTTATCCAACTCTATCCTCCTTTGGCTTATGGCCATTTCCCCTTGTCCTATCACTCCCTGCCGTTGTGAAAAGTCCCTCTCCAGCCTTCTTGTGAGCTTCCTTTAGGTACTGGAGTGTTGCTCTACAGTCTCCCTGACCATGAGATGACAGCTGTTTGAGTTGCAAAGCTCTGACTAACTTGACAAGCCTGTGGAGGATTTCAGAGCACTCCATGTCTTTCTCCTGAGGGAGCTCGACTGCTGAGACAAGATGAGAAAAAAAATTTGGATCAACAAGGTGGTTTTCACCTTTCCTCAGTTAGTATTAGATGTTAACGTCAACCCAGACTTTTGAGTTAGTCACCCGTCTGCTGTCACGGTGGAAGGAGAGGAGAAGCAGCAGCTCAGATGACCTATTTCTGATGTCTGCGTTGGGGTGAGATGAGCTCCACTGTGAGGTGGCTGCTTCTCTGCACTGGCTACGAACACCCAAATGCTGCAGATGTTGCATTTTGTTTGAGGTTACCCACCAAACCACCCACCTGGCATTCATCTGCCACAAACTCTATCTGCTATAATTAGCACCAAATATTGCCCTGCATTGCCTTGGTGTCCATAGCAGTCTCCCAGTCCTTAGAGACCTTGGCAAAAACAACCTCCCTACCACCACGTTTAGTTTAATCTCTTCAACCAGATGAGCTGGAAATTTGTCAGCTGTCTTGGATCCAGACCCTGTCACCAACCCCTCCATCTCTCTGACTCTTGTGCACAGGGTATAAATGCTGGAGCACACCAAGCTTGGGGCTGAATTCTGGACAACTTCACTCTTGAAGGGTAATGCATTAAAGCTGAAGCAATGGACTGCAACTGGCAAATCTGTCATATGGAAATAATGCGTCCACGATGCTCACACCAGTCCTAACACTTCAGGACCTCTGATGGTCAGTGCCTCTCTAGTGCTTGGGAGGAGAAGGAAAGAGGAAGGTGACCTAGGCAGGATCGAGCTGACTGTAAAGCATGCTAATGAAATGCAGGAATTATTTCCATAAAGCAGTTCATATTTCATGCCCTGTAGCTGCTCTTCCAAGAAAACAGCAGCTATTTATCAGGCTGCTCAATACAAGTACTCTTACCCTGAGGAAGTTCTCCTCTGACCCTAAGGAATTAAACTGAACACACTTTACAGCCAGACCTTATTTCATCACCTGCATCCATCCAACTGAGGGAACTGCCTGGTGGTTGGCTTTGGAGGTTGCAGAGGAATCATTAATGTGGGGCAAACGGCCTCAAACTTTCTCCCAGAGATCAGGACAAAGCTCACTGTAACTTAAAAACATTCACTGCTGAAAAGGGGTCCTCACCCCAAAATGCTGGGGTCAGACAGTGAGTGCAATTGCCTTTGAATCTGATTGTACTTACCAACTGCACAACATGTGCAAATTTTGCTGGAGGTCACCTTTATCCAGCAGAATTCCATCATGTGTGAGATGGTCTTGTGCTTTGAAAGGGTACGGTAACACTGCAGGCAGGAAATCAGATAAAAAAACATGTGGGATCTTTTATATTTCTTCTGGATGTACACTCACCCTCTTCTCTGCTGATACCTCTGACTATCGCAGTTCTGCCCTTCTGAAGCCCTATTTTGAAGTCTATTTTGATCACTGCATGGTGATAACCAAGGACAGCCCTATACAGTCCTCTGAAGAAAGCATTAAACAGTCTTATAATTTTAGGCTCTGTCCTAAGGTGGATGGTTCCAACTCCTAAATTTCTTTATTTCTAATTCCCAGAGATCAACAGTCCCTCATCTCGAGAGTTTGACTTGCAACTGACTTTCAATACAGGGAATTATTAAATAAGTCTCTGAAAGTGAGAATATTTTGGGTAAAGAGTTTCACATGTCCTAATGTCACACAGAGGCTGATGTCACTTGTGTTGAAGGAACAAAGAGAGGACAATTTCCAGGGCTGATTTACTTCCTATCAGCCAGACTGCCTCTCGCCCAGATGCCCTCATGACCATCCTCATTATATCTGTCACCTGCATGATACAAAGAGTAGCACTCAAAAACATCTCATTAGCCGTTCTCATGGTGAGCAAGTGGAAAACCTGAAATATGTGATGTGACTAATAAAAGCCAGACACTGAGCCCCCTCAATTTGGAGTGTTTTTGTCAGGTCATTTAAAGTTAGAAGTGGCAAGTACTCCAGATGCTGTGCCAAATATGTGCCGCTCAGATGCTATAAAAGAATAGATAAAAGATAATATGGAAAAATAAATTATAATAGAATTACAGTATCTATCTGCTTGGCTGTTCAGCATTTAAAGAGTATCCACCAAGATGATTATATCATCTCCCTTCAGTTGGATCAAGAAAATTCAAAAATTAAATATTTGCACAAAGACACTAACTGCACCCATTTTAATGCAACTGGATTTGCATCCTGGTTGCTGTGGCATCCCAAATGTCCATGCACAGCCAAACCTCAGCTTCTCCTGCTCCCCAAAAAGTGACATTGTCTGAGCCGAGCTGCTGGCACTCACTGGTTGTCACAGGCATTGCTGTGAGCTCCCCATGGTGGCACAGCCTGGCTCTGCCCTTGGAATGCTCCATCCCGGAAACATCCAGCTCCAGTGTGGAGCTTTGAAATGAGAAATCATAACCAACAAATGGAAATTCCGATACATGGGAAACCAGAGGAGCTGAGAGAGGGAGAGCTTCAGGAAAAGGACCTGCTGCCAAAGGCAACAAGCATCAGAAGAAGCCCAGAGGAGGCAGCTAAGAGCACCTCATCATAATTTTGGCTCCTCCACTAACTCCAAATGTGGATTGGAGAAGTCACGTCCTTGCCTTTCCCCTTGCCCAACACCTGTAAACTCTTGATTACAATACATTTTTGATAAAAACCTTCATGTTTACTACAGAGATGTCATTATGTTCTGCTTGATGCTATGTGCAGTCTTCAAGTTAAGACAGGACTTTGTCTTACAATCACAGAATCATTTGGGTTTGGAGGGACCTTAAAGATCACCTTGTTCCAACCCCCCTGCCATGGGCAGGGACACCTTCAACTACAGCAGGTTGCTCCAAGTCCTGTCCAGCCTGACCTTGGACACTTCCAGGGACGAGCCAGCCACAGCTTCTCTGGGCACCCTGTGCCAGAGCCCATTACACTCTGTAATGTAAAGAATTTCTTCCTTATATCTGATCTAAACCTGTCCTCTGTCAGTTTAAAGCCATCCCCCTTCGTCCTGTTACTCCATACCCTCACACGAAGTCCCTTTCCAGGTCTCTTGGTGACTGCTTAGGTACTGGAAGGTGTCCAAAGTTCTCCCCAGATCCTTCTCTTCTCCAGGCTGAAGGATCACTAAAAACATCTCCTCCTAATTTGGAATAACTAGAAAACAACAGAGCAGAAGCTTAGTCAAAATGTTTCTACATTTAAAAAGAGACAAAAGCTTAATTTGGTTTTGCTTCAGGAAGCTCTCTGCACCAACGGAGAAGAAAGTCCCTTTCTTAAATAACAAGAAATTCATTAGCACTTCTTGTACTTTTTTAAGGTCACCATTATAGATATTTTTGATAACACATCCTTTTACGCACATGTGGTCTGGTCTGATGGTGCAGATAACGCTGTTTACCTGAAGAGTAGGTTTGGGGTGGGTTCATTTTATGTCTTCCTTGTTTTTCAGGAACAGAAGGATGGACAACCTTCACACCTGGCCATTGCTCATTTATGGTTAAGGTATTGGAATGAGTGTAGAAGGAAAAACAAGGCACATGGTGAACACTGTCAGGTTGAAAAAGACGAAAGCTCAGTGTTCAATTTTCATCATTTGCCTTCCATGATACAATGATCTGATCCACCGTAGGATCAGATCATCAAGGACTTTAGGGGACTCTATCTCTGGCTACACTGCTTTTGTTTTATTAAGAAATATAAGAGTTGACAGGCTGGGCTACATTACCTGCCAGGGTAGTTCAGTATCAGGCCCTTTTCAATAATCAGGTTAACATTTCTGAAGGAAGAGGCAAGAAATCCTACCTAGACAAATGCAGAATAATCAGCTTTTGTTCCTAATCTTAACTTCCAGTTATTAGGTTGTTTTATAACATATAAAACTTTTTCTGTCTTGCATGAGATGTACACTCAGAATAAACACACAGCTCTTTGTTTCTTACACGAGCAGTGTCTTGTGAATTGTACAGTTACCAAAAACTTCATGGCAAACAATTATTTATTTTTATAAGATTAAAACTATGATCAAAAATATAGGATATAAAGTGGAATATGGAAAGTGTCCCAGTAAATTAGGAAAGTGATGTTGCATGGATTGTGTTCTCAACATGATTGACCATCTGGCCTCAGCCCATGCTTGAAAATGTATTGGGCATCTCAGTTTTAGAAAGCTAAACCTGGATGAGATTAATTATCATTGTATAAGACAACATTCCTGAGTCCATATATCCAATATACATGGTCCTTTTGTGAGATGGAAAGTGTAACTTCTAACCAGCTGGAAAATGCTGCCCAGGGCTTGAAGAAGTTCTGAATCCTAAACCAGAGTCATATCACTTAGACCAGACTGGTCAGGGATGAGGATGTTCCAGTGTTCCTGTCACTGTTTGCATCACACACCTCTGTGGCAGAGACAATCTTGAAGGGCTGGCGTGTAAGTCCTCCAGGACTGCCCTAAACCAGCATTCCTTCATTCAACAGATTCTGAACATCTGTCTTAGCTCCAAAAATTCACCTGGAATATCAATGCCATTGGACATACCTCAGGGCCCAGGACACTGCATATGACCCACATAGGGAGAAATCCACACAAAAAGACAGACAAGACCATGTCCCAGTACAAAATCCTGCATGGAAAATAAGCTGAATTTCTGTTTAAAAGCCAGCAATCCCTAATGGAGGAAGAAACTCCTTTTGACATTTTCTCAGTGGTCAGAGCACTGGGAGAGTAAATCCAGAGCAAGGCTGGATGCTAAATCTTCTCCTTCATCTCTCTGGAGAAGTACAGCAAGTAAGAAAGCCACAGAAATAATCACTGACTCATCAAACAGTTTGGATTGGAAATGAAGGCTGGTTATGAGATCCCACCTGGATTTACTCTGCTGGAGCTTGCAAACCTCCGAGGATGGAGATTGCACAGCCTCTCTGGGCAACCTGTTACTGTCCATGAACACCTCAGTGCCCATCAATGTGCTTTTAACAGCAAATAGTTCTGTTTATGCCAAGAATGTCGTGACAGCCATCACAACAGGACGTCAGAGAATTCTCTTTGAACTTCATGTTCTTGGACTCAGCTGTTTTGGACTGAAAACAGTTGCTCATGAGAACTTGATATAGATCTTGAGCAAGTGGAAGGGTAACTTCACCTATCTGTGAATCATCAGAGCAGAGGCATTTCCAGAGCAATGTCGCTCTGCTCGGTAGCAGCCCACAGTTCTTAGAATTTAATCTCATATCCAGAATTTTATTTCAGCCCAAAAAGTCTACCTGTGAATTCGGATAGAGCTTTTGTTTAGATGTTTGTAAAGCTGATTTCTTTCTTCTCTTCCAAACCCTCCCTCACTGTTTACCTTGGCTTCCAGTATCTTTCACATTTATTAGTTTTAAAACTGGTGACCAATGCATGTTTAACTCCCCCTGTCTCCCTCATTTTCATAAAATCACAGAATCACAGAATATTTTAAGCTGGGACACAGAGATCATTGAGTCCAACTCCCAGAAAAGGTTCTTAACCCAGATCTTTGTAGGTCCCTTTCAACTCAGGATCGTCTAGGATTCTAGAAAGACAAACCTCCTGAAATCTCTCCAATTTCTCAGGCAGTGGGATTTTCAGCATGTACACAGAGACCCACTGTATGGCTAACACAGGGGAGTTCTGAATAATTTCTTATCCAAATCCTTCCCCTAGCAGAGCAGCACAACCATTTTTTCCCTCAGTGATGGCAGACACCCCATCTGTACCAAGTCTACTCATGTGTAATATTTTCACTGCTATGTTTTTGACGTTTTCTTACTTCTTCAAACAAGCTTGAGACAGTGGTGGTAGGATAAAATGGTCATTTCCTCATTTAAAGCATGTTTTTTTTCCCACAGCTGGCCAAACAAAAACACTCCCTGGGCAGTGTCAAAAGCAATGGAGTTTTCTTTAGCTGTCATCAAAAATATTGAAGTATGTGTGTCGGAAACTTCACCTGTGACGAAATGTTTCTGTTCTGAGACATTCTGTTCTCATTTTAGTTATGGAACTCAGCCAAAGTATGAAACTCTGTGAAAATGTGAAGCAAGTAAAAAGTAGGTGAAAAACCCCCACAATTTTCTGGGGGTTTGGGTTATTCTATATATGGCAAAAAGGCACTGTTTCCTTCACTGCTTTCACAGTCACATTTTCAGCTGTACCCTTAGCAGAAGAAAGAATATTTCAATGCCTTTCCAACTATTTTCAATTCCTTCAGGTTGCTACTCCTTGAAGTTTGGGGTTTTGTTTTTTTTCTGAGCCAGCAAACCTAAGCCAATCTTCCCAAGCCAGGACAAGTTTTCCACTGGGACTTTCCTCTTCATATTTCATTTTGCCACGTGGGTAAAACTGAAGATCGTTGCGAAGACAACAGCAGGCAATTATTTTCTGGGGAAAAAAATAAAGAAAATCAAATCCAGAAAGGTTTGAAGGTGCTGCTAGGGAAACCACAAAAGAGGTGTGTAGCAGGGTTGGTTCTCAGCTTGGGATCTCCACCCTTGGCTGGAAACCACCATTTAATGGGATTTAAATACTTTTTGAGCAGGTTGACACTGCTCTGATCAGCCCTGGTGTTTTGCTTTTGTCCCATGTGCTGGTGCCCACCATTTCCCACCTGTGTGAGTGGGAGCCCCTCTCTTCTCCTGATCCTCAGAGGTTTTGAGGGGTGGCTTCCCACAGTCACGACTGCCACCCCAAAAACTTTGGTTAGGTTGCCATGCACTGCCCTCTAATGCCATTTTGGGGTATTAGCAACCCTCACCGTCAGAGGAGATCTGTAGTGCAATACAAATGATTCACATCCACCAAAAACTGTTATCAGTGCTTTACGGAAATGAGACACAAAGGAGACATTTACAGGCTGGGGTTTTTTTCCCCATCACTGCTTTATTTTGCACATTCTTAGAGATCACCATCAGGGAGAAAAATGAGAACTCCCTATTTACCTCTTTTGGACCATTTTGGGTGCCTGATATTTCCAGGGTCCCCTTCAGCTGCCTCTTTTCACCCAACATATCTGATTTCTTTAAGTTTTTGTATTGCACTGCTGCTTCTTGGAGGGGATGAGACGCCCAGGAATGCAGGTGGCCACTCAAAGGTGCATGTGCATGTTGGATTTATGAGGATATTTTCTCCTTTTTTAAATGTTTAATGCTTCCCAGCAGCCTGTTTGCTTTCCTGCTTCCTTCAGAGCACTAAGTAGGCATTTCTGGAAAATTATCCACAATGAATGCAGCATCTCTGTCCTTAATGGAAGCAGCTGCTGCTGTGTGTGTTTTGTTAGTGCTATTTTCTCTTGTGTGCATTGCTTTGCATTCATTAACACTGGGTCCCATCTGCCATCTCATCACCCAGCCAGTGCCATGCCATCCTTCTGCAACTTCTCGCTCCCAGCTTTTGGCTGATTACTCTGAATAAATTGAGATTTGCAGCAGATTTCATCACCTTGGCTGCTCACTTTTTCCAGGTGGCTCATTGGTACAATGAGAGGTCCCAATCAAGGCTAGCTGCTCTTCTCACAGTGGGAAAATCAGTTTATTCACAGCTTCTTGGACCTCACTGTAATTAATCCCATCTCCATAATCCNCCCGGAGTTCAGGAGACCCAGCTGCACCAAACTCACCTCAAAATGATGAGAAAATTGTGAAGCTGGGAGAAAAGAGCTGCAAGGTACAGACAGAGCCACGTGAGATAAGAAATGCAAGTACAGAGGTAGAACTGCTGACACAGCAGTCATGAGTGGGATTCAAGAGGAAAAGCACTAACATGGAAAGGTTTGAAATCTGAATGGAAAAAAATAAAAATAGCTGGAAGATCAGACTTCAACAACTGTGAGGGTCTGTTGGAGGCATGGAGCTGGCCAGTGCTCCCTCACCTTTGCAGATGTAGCTGAGAAGGAGATTTCAGCCACAGTTACCCACCTTCAAGATGTGTAATGCTGGGGATGACTTCACAAATTTCTCCTCCATTTCCAGTCTGTCTGGGACCTTGGCAGCAGGGTGAGGTTTCTCTATCTGCCTGCAGCCTCCTTGCAGTCAATGAAAAGGATTTTCTTCACTCCTTTGCTCCTAAACGGGTGTGTACAAATACATTGTGGCTATTATTACAGTGATGGATCAGTTTTGATCCATGCCTAATGCACTTTCCAGACTTAACCAAGAGCTGCTTCTCTCCTTGTGAGTTATCTGATTCATGGCTTTAACAGGTAGTTATTTACAGGTCTGATAATTTAGCCTTTACCCTCCCTGTTATGACTTGTTCTGAGGAGGAACCGAAATCTCCTGTTGCTATCGTGTTTTCCACCTTTGCAGACTCTAATCTTTTAGTTTCTCCCAGTGACTGTCATGCTGTGATATTGCTCTGTGACACTTCAATCCACAGGGATTTCTCTCAGTACCTTTTGATGCAATTAATAATTTGATTCCTTCCTTTAACATAGGATACCAGTTCTTTTCTTGTGGGATTCTGACACTATAAAAGTAGTGCCTTGCTGGTTTCTTTTTTCTTCCACAAGGCTACATATATGTGAATTATATCAATCCTTCCTTTAAAAAACACAGGCATTGCTAAGGCAAGGAACAGCAGGAAGATACTTGGGAGATCCTCTACAAATAAAGGTAATTTCTTCTTATACTTAAGAAGCTTTCACTGTTATTATGAAAACAGACATATCTGTAAACGTGTCTAGAAAGATTGGGTTAATAGAAAGCAGCATAAGTAGGAGGGGAAGTAGTAGCTTTATTTTATTTATTTTTTCAGCTAACCATGGGAAATAAACTGCACGGTAGCACAGTCGGAAGCAGTGCTGGAGATAAAGGCTTTCTGATTAACACAGAGATAGTGCTTGTAATATTTTGAGGTTGAGGTGCCAGATCTATCTGCTTCAGGGCTGGAGGTTGTGTTTGGCTTTGCAGACACTCTTGCATGTTTATTTGCTTCATCATGTGGTGCAAGTGGCCGTAATTCTTAGAAAATTCATCTCTTTTACGGGCTCGGTATGAGCTGGAGACACACCAGCCCAGTATAAGTAAAAAAGAAAGCCCACTTTTGCCACTGTCAAAAAGCATACAATAAATAATTAGTGTAAGATATTTGGCTGGGAAATTGGTATGGTTGGGTAAAATCCAGGCTCAGGCAGATACAGAATTTTAAGGCTTGCTTTAGAAAACAAAAATTATTTCTGCAGACCAAATCAGTCCACTTCAGGCCCGAGTGACATAAAGCAGTAAGTCCTTCTAATAGCCAAACATTTTTCAATAACAATTACCCGGTGACCTCGGTAGCAGTGATAGCACTGTTAAATGGCAGCAAACAGCCAGGGATATTTGAAATACACTTGATGAGAAATAAGTTTTCTTTCTTCCTAACTCCCTTAGTGTGACTGTGTTGTCAAACTCAGAAGAGTCTCTTATCACTGTCTCCATCTTTTTCCCCAAAATCTCAGGTGCCCTTGGTAAGTAACTGGAAAAGCTGAATGCCCATGGACACAGGTTACTCATTCAATAAGCTACCACAGATTTCTTAAGGAGTTAGAAACACGGTATAGAAAATTGTGATAGAACGGAACAGGGAAAATAGCGTTGGGCTTAAATACAGCCCTGCCCTCGGTTCCTGTCACTGTCACCACAGAGGTCAGCGCCTGCCCTCCTGCCCTCGGTTCCTGTCACCGCCACCACGGAGGTCAGCGCCTGCCCTCGGTTCCTGTCACCGCCACCACGGAGGTCAGCGCCTGCCCTCCTCGGGACGATGCTGAAGACCCCAGTGAGGTCCCCCCTCAGCCTCCTTTTCTCCCGCTGAACAACTCAAGTGCCCTCAGCCGCTCCTCACGGCTTCCCCTCCAGACCCTTCCCCATCCCCGCGGCCTCCTTCGAACGCTCTCTGTGGCTCAGGGATCTCACGATTCCATAAAAGCTCAGACCGCAGATTACACTCGACGTGCGCTGTGAGAACCCGGAGGAACCTGGGCTTCTTATTCTATGGATAGGCAGCTTCTTCGCGACTGGGAGGGCAGCCGAGGCGGGGGCAGCATTCCAACCGCCTCCTCCACTCCCTCCCGCACCTCGCAGCCTCTGGGAGCTGCCGCGCCGCCCTCCCGGTGCCGCGCCGCCCTCCCGGTCCCGCACCGCTCCGTACCGGGGTGGGTGTGAGGGGCGGGAATGGCGGGGGTGC
>VZRQ01000374.1:45676-88246 GCA_013397975.1 Machaerirhynchus nigripectus
GGGCCTGCTTCGCCTCCTCTGTCCCCAGAGCGACGGAGATCGCAGTCCACCCTTCCTTTCATCGTGGAGACAGCCCCTGTGCCTCCCTCCCTTGTCCCTTCCCCGCGGAAACCCTTTCTGCATTCATTCATACATCCATACATTGTTCAGGGAAGGACAGCGGAGCCGGGGAAGGGTCTGGAGCACAAGTCTGAGGAGGAATGGCTGGGGGGGCTCAGTCTGGGTAAAAGGAGGCTCAGGGGAGACTTTCTCGCTCTGCACAACTGCCTGACAGGAGGGGATAGCCGGGGGGGGGTTGGGCTCTGCTTATAGGTAACAAGCGACAGGACAATCGGGAATGGTATTAAGCTGTGCCAGGGGAGGCTCAGGCTGGACGTTAGGAAGAATTTTTTAAAGGAAAGAGTGGCTAAGCATTGGAACAGGCTGCCCAGGGAGGTGGTGAAGTCCCCATCCCTGGAGGTGTCCAAGGGAAGATTGTATGTGGCACTGAGTGCTCTGGTCTGGGTGACAAGGTGGTCTTCAGTCACAAGTTGGACTCGATGATCTCAGAGGTCTTTTCCAATTTGATTGATTTGTGATCCCCCAGTGCATCCTGTCTACCCCTGGATAGCATCACTCCTGCTGCCTAAATCTCACTGCTCTGTGGTGGGTGGGAATTCCTACAACACCCTGTCCTCATCCTGTGAATCTATGCCTTTATATCCCCCTCTGTGTTTCATCCCGAGGCCAGATGTTTAATAATCTCCAAAATGTCCTACATTTTTTTGCAGTAAACTCCATTCTCTTGAGTCCTAATTGTTCATATTCCACTGCAGGATTAAATTAATTCTTGAACAGTTTTCATTACCTTCCAAACTGTTATTTTTATACAGCTTTGCTCTAGTTATGTGTGTTTGCTGTTAGGCAGAAAAAGGTCAATTTTGTCTGGCTTTAGGAAAGGTAAAATAAAACGTGGTGTGTCTGTATATGCAAACTACTAGCAAATAACCTGGAAGTAGGTTTGTTGTGTTATTGGGAGTTCTTTTTCTTTTGTCTTTCAGTTTTAAATTGAAGAGAAAATGTCACTTTACGATGACTTGGGGGTTGAGACCAGCGATTCCAAAACAGAAGGCTGGTCCAAGAATTTCAAACTGCTGCAGTCTCAGTTGCAGGTGAAGAAAGCAGCTCTCACGCAAGCAAAGGTACAGTCCCTTTGTGGGTTTTTTTCCCTGTTATTCAGACTTACTTTGTGTTCACTGCATTCTGTTTGTGACCTCAGAATACCAATTCGAGGTCATTTTGCTGGGATTTGTCTATGAATTTGTAGCAAGGAACCTGGCAAAGCTGAGGGGGGGGGAAGGGAAGATGCATTTTTCTTGAAGTCTGTTAGAGAGAGGGTCTTGCAAAATTATAACTGAATGAGAACTGATGTGCGTGCTGCAAACCTCAGAGCTTTTAACCAGCAGCGCCAAAAGCTGATATTCAAGTTTAGCTTTAAAGATGATGAGATTTAGCTTTTATAAATTTTTTTAATGTAAATAGGGGTCACACTGTGATTGATTATGTACATGCTCGCTTCATTTTATGTCTGTTATTGAAAAGGCTCTTGGTGCTAACCTGCAAATTTTTATGTATTACAAATTTTTACAGCAAGTATTTCCAGAGCAGATGAAAGGGAGGAATGCAAGCTAATTCTTCTTAGACTGTGACAGAGCCATTTTCTCATTTTATTGCTGCTTCTTTTTATTTCACCCTTTTTCTTTGAGCAGTGTTGATATTTTGGTTCAGGCAGGACAGGAGTGCTCTTTGGGGTGTGTAGGTTCTGTAGTGAGATGACTTAATTAAAAAAAGAAGCAGTAGCACTGATGCCAAATGCTTCAGTAGGCACAGCATTTTTTCACTGGAATTACTCCTGATTTATGCTGCTGAAATTGGGGGCAGGATTTAGTTGATCATTGGAACAAACTGCGTGGATGAAACTCACTGACTGCTATATTAGTTATATTCTTTGTCCGTGTGACTGATGTGCAGTGTATCCATAGCCTAGTGGAAGAATAGGATAGGATTAGAAAACTCAAGAGTTCAGATAGATTAAAGTATTTTATCTGATGATAAATGGGAAGAATAGTAGATCTTTGGAATAAGTCTGAGCTTCTTAAAAACTAATTCAGTTCAAACTCACCTGAAGAGATTGTATGAATTTTTAATGTGTGTTTCTAGTCCCAGTCAAAACCTAGGGCCATTCACCTACCACTGCAAATTATATCAAGCAAGCTGCTGTTTACAAAACTGTTTTATCTTTTTTACACATTGTGTGTTTTGGTGATTTTTGCAGAGTCAGAGAACAAAACAAACCACAGTCCTTGCTCCAGTGATTGACCTGAAACGAGGCAGCTCCTCTGATGAGAGACAGATCGTGGACACACCCCCTCATGTAGCAGCTGGGTTAAAGGTAAGACCAGGGCAGCTAAAAGTCCAGCTGTTAACAAATGTTTTGGAAATTAAACGTTTCCTAGTGGTCAAAAAAGTGATTGTTTTCTGAGAATGTTTTCCTCTGCTGAGAGTTCTTTAATTAACGTTTCAACTTTATGCAAACTTCCATGTGGTACAGCATGGAATTACCACGGTTAATGTGCAATTATAAAACCGTGTTCTTAGAATCCTGAACAGCTTCAAACTATTTGGCAAGACAGCAATTTGGGCAGCTAAGTAATGACTATAATTGTGATTGCACCAGTGTTGGAACTGGACCTGTATAACAATCAACTGAAAAATAAAAGAAAAGCCACCTGACCTTTTAAATGGATTTCTCATGGTAAGGAATCAAGAGAAACTTTCTCCCTGCAGCTTTTTCAAAGAAAAAATTCTGAAATAGTTCTTTGAGATTAGAGTAGAACAGTCTGTGTGCCTCTGTTGGTATTATATTAATAGCAGCTGATAAAAAGCCTGATGAGATTTTGTGGGAGGACCCTGGCAGATGGCTGCAGCAGCAAGATACCATAAAGCTTCTAATAATGCATTAATGGGGTTTGAAAAATTCCTGTCCATGCTGATTTGCTGCTGCTTTGCATTTGGCAAAGGTGGTTCTTTCTTCATGGGAAAAATGTGATCTAATGAGAGACTGGATGAAATGTTAGTTTTAAATAAAGCCAAGATTTCTTCTAGCACCAGTGGGAGTAGGATATTACCTGGCATTACAGAAGTCAGGAATTGGAAGTGTTAAATTTTTGCTTTCCAACTGGGTGTTGTTTTCAGATCTCAGATGAAAAAACTCCTTTTTCCTTTGTTGTTTTTTTTCAGGATCCTGTCCCCAGTGGTTTTTCTGCAGGAGATGTGTTGATTCCCCTGGCAGATGAGTATGATCCCATGTTCCCAAATGACTACGAAAAAGTGGTGAAACGTCAGAGGGAGGAGCGGCAGCGGCAGCGGGAGCTGGAGAGGCAAAAGGAGATTGAAGAGAGGGAAAAGTAAGGCTTTTGTTTAAACTCTTGACATAATGACTCTTATCTAAAGAATAGACATGTCAATTTGTTTAATTTTATCTCTCTACTTTCAGGGAAATTTTTAGAGGTTTTGTGAATGCTGTGTGCTTGTAGAAACAAGTGCAGTGTTTTAATTAATGTGTTTTAATGCTCTCAGTAAAAATCACCCAACAGTGCAAAACCAATAAGAATTATCAGCTTTGCAGCCTCTGAAAGACCCTTGTCAAAATTATTCTAAATTTACTTTGTTTCAATAATAGCAGCAATATTTAGGTACTTCAAGCATCATTATCAGACTTCGACCTTGCAGGTGTTTTAGAGTATTTGAAGTCAGTGCCACCTGACTACAGAAAAACCTTTTCATCACTCAGTGATGAACCGTCCTTTTTGCTTCTAAAAGCAACAAACCAATCCATGAATGCATTCAGTTTTAAATGTATCTAGCACAGCCTTTGAGAGACTTCTACAAGCTACGTGATAGTTGCATTTCCTTTTTTAATACTCCGCAGTCAGTAATTTAATTACTAAGTAAGTTAATTATGTGTTATTACTCTATTGTCTCTGGACAAAAGAAAATACTACTTTATTTTTAATGCCCTTTCCCTGAAATAAGAAATATCTGTAATCGTGTTAAGGAAGTTGAGTGCAGATTCAGTATCTGATTGTTATAAGTGGTGAAATGTCTGCCAGCCAGGCAGAAGATTACATTTGCTCATTTTAAGTGAAGTGAATAAGCTGTCTTCATCACAGTATGAATCATATGAAGTCTGGAATTACAGTTCTGCTGCCCTGTTTGGATTGTGGAAATTAATATTTCTAGTCATTAGGACTTCCCTGTCTTCTCTTGGTTGTATCTTCGTTGTTTTGATGGAGAAGGAATGCCTGAGGCTCTGTCCTGCTGGCATGCAAGACCTCAGGAATCTGGGATGTCATTCCCACAGCTTCAGCATTGACTGCTCTTTACTTATATTTGTACTTGTGTGTGGGCCAAGTGTCTTTATACACATAAACATTAGAGAAAAGAAGTGAAAAATGCATAATACATTCTGATTTCAAACTGGGGAAACAACCTCAGCCAAACCTGCCTCAGATGTGTGCTTTGGAATAACAGGCTGTACATTTATTCTGAAATCACAGTGTAGAAATTCAGAAATTCTGTGTGGTTCCACAGTAGAGCTGTTTTTAGCATCCTGTAGCGCAGTTTTGGTGGCTGTGCTAGGAATGAGATCTGATTTATGCACCAGGTTGTGCTCCTAACTTTTGAGGAAAAGTGCTTTTCCTTTTTGCTGTAAACAGCTGAAGTGCAAACAAATCTTAAAGCATTCCTTACTTCACGTTAAAAGTTATGCCTGAATCTTATTTTAATTACCAAGCAAGCTTCTCAACAATCTGATGCTTAAGCATGAGGATTTTTTTAATTGAGGAAATCATTTTACTCTGTATATAGCCTGTGATGGGAAATGTAAAAGGGTTTCTGTCCAAAGCAGGGTGATCAATTAATGTCTGTTACCTTGCCTTCTGCTCCATCCAACACCTGTTCCAGTCATTCAGTCACTCTTGCCTCTTTGAACAAGATTTATTCAAGTGCTTCCTCCTTTCCATACATTCTTCTTGGCTGACTTGCAAGTGAAAAATTATCTTGGTTTAGATCCATCTTCTATTTTACCAAAAATACTCCATGAGGATAAAAGCAAAGAAACAAATGGTGAAGGTGTTTACTTGCACTTTCATGGGAAACATGTTAAATGTCAGTTGGATGGAGCAGAATAATTCACCCTGCAAAGGTGGGATCACAAAGCAAAGAGTTTACTTCCGTGGTTTCTCATCCTAACTCGCTGTGTCTCCTAGAAGGCGTAAAGACAGACATGAAGCCAGTGGGTTTTCAAGAAGACCAGATCCAGATTCTGATGAAGATGAAGATTATGAAAGGGAGAGACGGAAAAGAAGTAAGGGAATACTTATGGTTTTGGTGTGGAAAGAGGAGAAAAAGAGGGAGGGAAAATAGGATTCACAGTCCTATTTCAGGGATTCTGTATTCCTCTGTCCTCAGATGAGTACACTGTTAATTCTGTACCTTTATAGAATGAGTCTGGCATTTTATTACAACACAATATAATGCAGAAGACTGCTATTTTTCCATGGAGGTAGATGGCAGCCAAATCATTTGTGGTAATACCTCTATTTAATCTTAGTAGATACCTGTTGTAAGTTTCTGCATGGTGTAGGTTCCAGGGAAGGGGCGAGGCATGACATAAAATCAGGCTGTGAGAATCACTGAGTTTGCACTATTGCAGCTCTTCATTCCTGCATTTGTTACTTCAGTGCCCTTAGAGCTTGTCAGGTGATGTGGATCAGAAATATGACTTTGCATAAACAAAATTCTCTTTCAGCAACAAAGTCACAGTAAATAATTCAGGTCTGTTGTGATATCCTCCAAATGTGTTGTGTTTCATTTTGCTCATAGGTATGGGAGGAGCTGCCATTGCACCACCCACTTCCCTCGTTGAGAAGGACAAAGAACGTGAGTGTTCCAAAATCCTCTTCTCTAAACCCAGCAGTGTTAATTTCTCACTCAGCTTTCTGTTTGGTTAAGTCCTCCTGCTTTTCCCATTGGATTCTTCGTAGCAGCAGGACATGAATAAGTTCTTTGTTGTTGGGGGGAGGCTGTGGGGGACCTGTGATGCTGCCCTGCTTCACATCTCTGTTCTGAAGGATTCTTTCTGTATTGCTGGATAAGTGGTTTGGCAAACTGGGCTCTTAGAACCATGTGCAGCTACTCACCTGTGATGTGAAAGCGTAAATGTCACAGGCAGGTTTCTCTGGGTAGACTAGAAACCTCCACAGTGTGGAGGGGGAATTTTTCCATTACTCTTTCCTTTAGGAGCTAATTAGCAAATTTTCTGAAGGAGTTATGCACTAGAGAAAGAATTTTTAAGTTTTCCAGGGATACAGTTCAGCCGAAGAGATTTGTGTGCAGTGGTGGTGTGAGGATCCCAGTTGTCCACGAGATGGCATCATCTTGCTATAGGAACAAAACCATTCAGTTTTTTTTTTTTTTCGTGTCTAAGTGTTGTAAATTTTAAAATTAAAATAATTAGCTATATACTATCTACTTTAAAAAATAATAATAAGAAAGAATCTTATGTACACAAACATTCCTTTGGGAGTCCTCACTATATTTATGAGAGTATTGAAATGTAAAAAAACCCTACAGCTTAAGTGAATGATACAGCAGTGAAAGCATTTGATGTGAGTAAACATTCAAAACAGAAAGACATTGTTTTGAGTAAATAATTAAGAGCAATTGAGTGGTGTCAAGGAAAAGTAAATATAGGCTGGAAATAGTAGAAATACCCTTTAGGGGAGAGCTTTTAAAACGTGACGTGGTCCCTCAGAGAAACCTTTGTATTGCTTCTTACTTGATGCTCAAATCCAGGCCGGAAGAAAACAAGAAAATATTGGTGTAGGAAAAGTCCCATAGTCCAGTCCATCTGCTGTTTGAATAGGAATTATTTTTCCTCATATGACATCCCCAAAATTCATGTGTGACCTTTTATTTGGTAAGATACAAGAGCTAGTGTACAAGAAAATATTCTAAAATTAGGTCAGTCTGAAAAAAATGCATAAATCATTCAAAAGTATTTCTGCCTATTTTCTCTAGTGTTCTGTAGGCTTTATTTTACATTTTGCCATTTGAGTTGTCAGTGGAAGGTGATTTAATAATCTAACCAGCATGATTGAGAGATCCAGATCCATCTCCATCCCTCAGGAAGATTTGCAGTTCAGGAATTCCCAGTGAGATGAGTTGCATTCATTCTTTTTAATAGACTGGTTTCTTTTCTCTGCAAATGTGCAGTGTATTTTTACTTACAGTCCTTGGGCTTTGAGTTGTGTCATAATTCTGTTCCAGACAAATGGAAGTTTGTCCTCTGGATAAACTCATTGTAGTGCAGGTGGCCTCTTAATGTTTATTTTATCCATTTAGTAAAAGGCTAAGAAATGCATTACAGAGCTGTGGGAATCAGTATCCAGTGAGGAAAATCCAGAATAACTCAGATCTTGTTTCTGAGAGAGAGAAAGGTGAGGAGATGTTAGACCAGCACGTGCAAAGGAAACATTCTTCTGATTTGGATTTATGTGGAAGATGTTTTCATAGTTGGTTAGGATTTTATTGAAAAAAACCAAGCATCTCTGTTTTCTGCAGCTGTAGCATCATTCCCATATGAGGAGGAGTCGAGACCTCGGGCACCTTCTTCCAAAGCAGCAATTCCTCCTCCAGTGTATGATGAGCCAGAGAGACCTCGTTCCCCCACAGGACCCAGCAACTCCTTCCTTGCCAACATGGGGTAAACAAGCGACTTCTGCACATTTTGTGGGAAAAGGCATTGGAAGGTGGTGGAAACCAAAAGCTGAAACAGTTTGTCAGGAGAGGAGAGCACAACCCATTGCATGTGTGTGGTTAGTCTGAGTTGAGAGAGTCCAAACTGGCAGGAAACAGGAGAAAATGTGGATTGACAGCATTGAGGGAAACACATCGGAGGTGGTTGCATTCAAGGCTGTGCTTTTAAGCCACACTCCAGCATAAAAGTGTTTATGGCCTGTACAAGTCATAGAACTTGGAAACAGGTGGCATGTTAGTTCCTCTAAGTTTCTTTTCCACCTTTGTCTTAAATTTGCTGCATACCAGCAAGCTGATATTTCAAATCCTTTGAGCTCTGCTTTGTTCAAAAATTCAGAGTGTATTTGCATGAATGTAGCAGCTGCGGCTGCAAATCTGCTCGTTTACTTTCCTGCCTTGTATGTGGTGCTTGTGGTACTACTGTGGCAACAAAGTGAAGATGAATCTATAGTTCAAAACAGTTCAGAGACCTCATTTTTGGGTTTTGGCGGGTTTTTTAATTGTCCAGGAGAGGGATAACCAAACTTGGTATTGTTGGACCAGCTTGTGCATTGATCAGACCACCTCTGATCAGTAGTACCATGGAACCTTCACTTCACTGAAGGAAGGGCTAAAAATCTGACCTAACCTGCCTCATTTTGGCCACACAATTGGCTATTTCTTCTGTGACTTAGTGTTCTAACCTTTCAGCATTACTCAGCATTACATGCTTAGGAAAAAATCATGTAACTTGTAGAAGCTCTTGAGCTTTCTGCCCCTGTGTAAGGAAATTTTAGGAGGTAGAGTATCTGAGCACTCAGCAGAAATGCAATGTTAATGTTTTGTGGAAGAAATCTTTACTAACTGATGTTTTTTCTCTCTGCAGGGGGACAGTGGCTCACAAAATCATGCAGAAGTATGGTTTCAGAGAGGGCCAGGGGCTGGGAAAACATGAACAGGGGCTCAGCACAGCACTGTCAGTAGAGAAAACGAGCAAGAGGGGTGGCAAGATCATTGTTGGCGAATCTACAGAGAAAGGTAATTGTGTTCTGCACCAAGTCTGTGAGAAATGAAGCTCTTGGGTTTCTGTTTACCCATCTGTCCTTGTTGAAAACATTGGAGTTAGAAAAATGACTTGTATTTGTTCTTGTGGAAGTTAATATTTTTTTATCTTTTTATAAAGTGATCCTGTATGCATTTTATTTAGCTCGTCCTCCCCTTCCTCCATCAGTTGTCCTCCTTTAGTGTTGGGAAGCATCTTCATTTCCAGGGCTGATCCTGCTCTGCCCCAATGGCTTCCTCCCTGTCACATCCTGTATTCATTGCTCTCATTTCCCTGCTCTTGTCTGATCTAGAGACAACATCCAGGCTTGTGAACACAAGTGGTGGAAGTCAGAAGACTTTTAGTCTTCTAGTTCTTATGAGACAATTCTGAACTTACGGATTATTTCCCTCAAAGAAATACTACATTGTCAGTGTTTGTGCTTAATTCACATCACTGGAATTGATTTTTCTGCTTACTGTCATCCAAGTAGCTACAAGTTGTGAATAACTGTTCCTCACCAATATGAAATTACATTTTGTGGCTTTTATTCCATTGTTTGATAATAAGATTCTGATAAAAGTCCCTAATTGAGCTTTAATCTTGAATTAGTCCCTGATTCACTGTTCTGTCTTCAAACAGAAACGGGCAAGAAGGCGGATTCCAACCCCTTGACTGAGATACTGAAATGCCCAACTAAAGTGGTCTTACTGAGGGTGAGTTGGGAGTAAGAAAACGTGTCTTGGTGTTGAAATGTTTAAACCTCTGTTCCTGATACAAGACTCTGCACAGTTGAAATGGTTCTGGCCTGCACACACGTGGTGTTTTGTGTTCTGGAGAAATGATGTGACTTCCTGGGGTACAGGCTGTGACTTTAAATCAGCACGGCTTTAAATTGTACAGTTCCCTTGTCCTAGGGACAGGGAGCTGTCTCCTCCTGCAGCTCTTAAGCTTTTAAAATATTCATGGTCACAGTTCACAGAGCATCTGTGATTTGTGATTTTGCAATCACCTGCACAGACTCCATCCAGTGAGTTGAGTTTATCCTTTGACTTTCAGAACATGGTCGGTGCTGGAGAGGTGGATGAAGATCTTGAAGTTGAAACTAAGGAGGAATGTGAGAAATATGGCAAGGTTGGGAAATGCGTCATCTTTGAGGTAAGAAATAATCTGTCTCTCTTTTTGGCTGCTCTGAAAGTAAACTGGGCACTTGTCCCTCGTGACTGGTGTGTTACTGCCTAAAGCTGCATACATAGAAGATCTCTCAGGGTCCTTCACTGTGTTGGGATTCTGGATTTTTTGTAAGATAAAAATTTCTAATAATAGGAACTGGGCAAAAATCTCTGAGCATTGTGCTTTTGGAACCTTTTTATTTCGTTCTTTTCACTGCCTTTGTGAAGAATGGAAAACAATATTTTCACTACTGCTCTAATTACTTGTGGCTTGGGGTTTTTGTTGTGTTTCAGATCCCTGGTGCCCCTGATGATGAAGCTGTAAGAATATTTTTAGAGTTTGAACGGGTTGAATCTGCCATCAAAGGTAGGATCTTAAATTGTGTCCTGTGAACCTCAGAGTTCTGTAGAGAAATTAAACAGTCTCACTGGTCAGGCTGTTTAGTTAAAGAGATGTTTATTTTATTGAATTGCTGCTTGCTGATCTGCTCTTCATTTCAATTCCAGCTGTTGTGGATCTAAATGGAAGATATTTTGGAGGCAGAGTGGTGAAGGCTTGTTTCTACAACCTGGACAAGTTCAGAGTGCTGGATCTGGCGGAACAAGTTTGATTTAAAAAATCTAGTTCGAGGTGTCATTGTTTTGGCAATCACGTTTTCAGCAGTAGGCTGGGAATAAAGAAGAGAAAAGTAGCTTTCCTAGCAAACTGGAAACAAGCCTCATTGAATGGATTTTACACATTCGTTGTGACTACGTTTTTTTTGTAATATAAAGCCCTTTGAAAGTAAGATTCACGTCTGTGTGGTTTTGAATTGCACATTTCTGCTTACTGCTCTGGGGATCCTGGTTTTTTTGAACTTTCAGATGACTTTGCTCTGTTGAAAACCCACTGCTGAGGAGATGCTTTGTCTGTATTCCTGCTTTCTTTGTTCTGGTGCTTCATCACGGAGTCCCTGTGCTGGATCCACGATAAGTGTGAAGCTTTGGACAAGGACTGTGTGCTATGATCTTCTCTTCCCTGATGGTTTCTCTTAGAGTTAGCGCCTTGCTCTCCTGAGTCCTCATCTCTGCACACCAGTGATTTGGGTCACTGGACAGTTGCAGCTGGTTCTCCTCTGACTCCAGGACAAAGCATTCTGTGCCAGAATGGAGACTAAAATAACAAGGATTGAGTCTGTCTTCAGATCAAAAGAAAATCCATGTCTAATCCAAGGAAATAGAAAGAGAAAGGAGTTTAATGGACTGTTAGCAGGAGCTCTGTGCTGTCATGCAGTCTGTGCTGGGAATATCCAGGGATAACTGATACCAGGTCTTTAGGCAGCGAGATGGGAAACTCCTTCCTGTATCTGGCCAGCTGTCAGAATCTCAGTTCCTTTAACTCACACACGGGCAACTAACTTTGTTTAATCATTTCAAACCTGGCATTTGCTCTCTCTGTGAATATTTCTGTATTTGAGGTTAAATACCATCAAGATTTTGCTTTTTTTTTCCTTTTGGGAAGGAGTGCCTGTGGAAGTTTTCAAAGTAGGTGGCCATGGAGGGAAGTTCTTGTATGAAAATCTGAAGAGTTGACAAACTACTAAACACTACTGCTCTTATTTTTAACTTGATGTAAAATAGTACTCAGCTCTCTGCTCCTGGTTTATGTTTGCTTTTTGTTTGGGAACAGTATGTGACAAAGAGCTGGCAAGAGGTGACTCTGCAATGGTGGCAGTTGTCTCTGTGCCCCATTGCACCCAGAATTGTGCAGATACTGAAATGGCTGTGAGTCCTGAGGGCATTTTAGCTGTTTGAAAGCTGATGCTGGATGTCTTCTTCTGTTACACACAAGGACTGGGGGGAGGGGGGATAGACCTGTAGTTCAACGCTGTGAATATCTCCAGTTATTGCCCCTTTTGTTGAGTTTTGGCTGCAGATTTCTATGACAAACCCTTGGGTCTTGTGTTTCGCTTATTTTGTCCGCTTGTGTTCCACCAACCTCTGTACAGACATTTGCTTGTAAAACAGAATTTTTTTAAAAAATGGTATTTTACCCGCTATGTGTTGGCTTCCTTACTCTGCTCTTTTGTTGTGCAAAGCCCTCCCTCGGAGCTGGGCACTTCTGCACCACGAGTTGGCACTTTCTCTAATGCACCCTCACTGCAGCAGAGGTGGGGAACAGGCCTGACACCAAAACCACAGGACTTGGGGCAAAACCAGAATCTAGATTCTGTTCCTGCCTCTGCTCTTAGTTTTCTCTTTGACTTTGAGCAACACTTTAAGGCCTTTGCTGCTGTGTAGTAAAACAAAGATGTAGTAAAGAGATGAGCCTAGGGTGGATTAGCATAGGTTCGCTTGTAGTACGCAAATAATTTGAGTGGCTGCTGTAGAAAGTTTAACCACTGGTAACAGATTTAGTGTGATCTGAGCTTGAAATGTGACTTGTCTTCAAGCAATGTGATTTATTTATGGCTCTTACTTAAGCAAATACCTCTTGAGTGACTAGGCTGTAAGCATTTCCTGAGGTACACAGACTGTTTTTTGTGCCTCCAACCAGCCGGCTCTGCTTTTGAGCACCAGCTCTGAGCTTCCAGTCTGATAACTTGGAGGTTTTCCATTTGCTGAGAATGGCTTTATTGGCAACTTTTGAACCATTTCGTTCTGAGAATCCTTACTGTGGTTGACGACAGGGGTAAAGTTGATCCTTGAAAATGTAGGGGAGGGGGATTGTTCATTTATTATTTTGTGTGGGAGATTGATGCTATAAATGAGGTGTTTTTCTGTGCCATGGGGAACACTAAAGCAAGCAAACCTGGAGTGGAGCAGACCTACATCCCCTGAGTCCCATCTCTCTGGTGGGTGCTGTACAAACACGTGACAGTGGAGCCAGGTGTGTAAGCAAGTGGCCACAGCTGGTGCAAACAAACACCTGCACAGGTGTGGAGACCTGCAGAGGTTCAGACACCCACTGAGCTCTGTGATCAGACCTTGTTTGTCTCCTTAGCAGGAAGCATTTTTTTGCAAATGAGATGTCTCCCTGTTCTTGAACACTCTCAGTGTGTTGGCTCAGACTTCCTTGGGCATGTTTGTATCTTGCATGCCTTGAAAAATTTGGTTCTGAATTTACGTCTCTGCTGGAGAATTGGCCTCCTCTGGAATCTTGCCTCTGACTTCTATTTCTAGTAGTTTCTCAAATGACTTTTTATCTAACATCTCCAGCTCTTCCTGCTTACACATCCCTTTTTTTCCTCTGATTCATCAGTGCCCTTTCCAAAGGCTCAGCAGCGCTTAATTTGGAGCTCTTTGCAGCCACCAAGTTTTATTTGGTGGATTGTCTTTACACCCTGGAAATTGTGCAGCCACCTCATTCTGTCGTGTGTACGTGGTGACTGGTCTGAAGAAACAATATTTTTGATTCTCGTTTTGCGTAGTGCCTTAAAAGGTTCTGATTTTACAGAAAATGAAGAGGATGATGGGCTGTTAAGAACATTTGCCTTACTGGCACTGCAGGATTGGTTACAGTGCTTCAGGTGAAGCACCAGGTATTTTTCAGGTGTGATTTCCTAAATTTAAGCTTCAATTCCTTGGCTTGGGCACCTGTGTAAACGCTGTGATTCTCTCAACGTGTTGAGTAACTGCATCTCCTCCTGGGCTAAGTATGAACTGTTCATTGCTTCTGGGAATTCAGATTAGATGCCTACTTAGAGAGATTTGAGTGTCCTGAAGCAACCAGGAAGCTGAGAGGGACGTGTAGGACGTGTCAGCCCGGAGCTGAGTGAGGTGCCCGGTGCATTAACAACCCTGAGGTCTTAAGAGCAGGGATTTGCACGGTGGCATCACCGTTTGCTGCCTTGTTCTCATCCTGATTTGGAACACTGGCTACTATTTTAACAGTGGGGATTTAGCGACTTGATTACTTTCCTAATTGTTACAACCCCAAGGTGTTGTTGCTGAGCAGGAGCAGCTATTTCAGAGCCCATCATTAAGCACATCGGTTATGATTTATTTTGTCACCTGCACTCTTCTGCCCTTAACCTCTGTTGAATTCCACCTGTCAGTTTGTCACTTTGCCTGCTTGGTGTCAGACTAACATCTGAAGGGAGATGGAGCTCTCAGGGAATATTTTTAACATTACTGTTGTCAAAATGTAGGTTTGCTTTGCTGCTGTTACGTGGAAGGTGAGAGTTGTTGCCCCAAAGAACTTTTTGTCTGAATAGCCATGGAGAGAGGGAGGCAGGTACAAGAAATATCTTGCCCAAGGACATGCAGAAGGTGGTTTGGAGAGTTGGGATTACACCCTATTTCCCTGTACTTGCAACTGTGCAACCAAAACCCACATCAACCCACATTCCTCGTGGAGCTGCTTTGTATTTTGGCAACAGAAAATGGTAAATTCTCTTAGCCTTGAGCTTTGGATTCTGAAGCAAGTTCGGGAGGAGATGTAATTCACGTGCTGTCGTCCATGTAAGTGGTTGCCTTTGGAGGGGCTTGTCTGAAACCAAGCTTCTGTGGGAGAGTTGGGTGTGTCAGGGCATTTTACCCTTCTGTGGGAAAGAAAATATGTGTTGTAACCTCACACAAGTTTCCTTAAAGATTGACAAATATGGAAGGTTTCAAAGAGGATCTTAAACTCTGAGATCCTTCTTGCTCCACAAGCAGAAGTCTCATGAGGGAACTTTCAGTCCTTACATCACTTGGTGCAAGAGGCCCTGGGTAAGACTAAGATTTACCCTACGTTACACTGAATTAAATCCCATGTTCGTGCCTGGGATTGCTCCTCCCTAGGTACAGGACCTGGCACTTCTTGGTGAGCTCCATGATGCTCCTGCCAGCCTCTTCCCAACCTGCCCAGGTGCCTCTGGGTGGCAGCGTGACCCTCTGAGGTAGCTGCCACTCCTCCCAGTTTATGTGATCTGCATATTTGCTTTAATTAAGGTGTTAAAGAGGAGTGGACCCAGCATTGACACCTCGAGTTCACCAACAGCTCCTGGCCTCCAGCCAGACCCTGAGCCACTGACCACTGGGACCAGGCATTCAGACTGGTTTTGGTGTCTGCTCCTGCAGCTTCAAGAGCTTCTTTGTGAGGAGGATCTTACAGGAGACAATGTTTGGAAGTCTTAGAGAAGTCCAGGCAGAAACACTGCCAGCTCTCCTCTGCCAGGCCAGCCATTCCATCGTGGAAGGTTATCAGGTTGGTCAAGCATGACTTCCCCTCAGTGACTCCAAGCTGACTGCTACTGATTATTTTCTTGTCCTTCATAAAAACAGTGTCCAGGATTAGCTACTCACAGAATTGCAGAAATTATTTAAAATTCTCTAAAAATTGGAAGAGAGCAAGAACATCCACACAGCTGAGGGCCATGTATGGATGCATCTGGCACTGGTAACATGTTCCTAGCTGGGTACAAGACTAACCCTATTCCTTTTCCCAAAAAAGCAGGAGCTGCTTGTGATCATGGAGGACTTACAGTGTTGCTTACAAGCACTTTCTGTCGCAGTAAGTTCAGTACTGTAATGATTGAGTCCTTAGGGAATTCCTGCCTGGTGGTCAGGCAGTTGTCCTTAAAGACAAACAGGGATTGATTGTGATTAGCAGTGTGTGCTCTGTTAATTTGCTGTCGCTGAGCAATGAGAGGACACATCCAGGAGATTTGGATTTCTGCTGTGCTGCTCTGTGGAGATGTAGGTTCTTCATAGATGGATTTGAAAGTAGCACCTGGGCTTGGGAATTTTTTTGGTGTGTCCTATAGACGGGACTTTTTCAATAAAAGACTTCTCTTTTGCCCTGTGATTCTGTGATTTTATTCAAGCTACAGAGCAGTTAAAGAGCAATCCCAGTGCCTTTATCATCCTTCAGTCTGGTTTATCCTCACACACCACCACTGGCTTCTGCTTGTGGCTGCAGAAGGGACTTCTGGAGTCCAGCTGGAGATGGTCAGGCAGCTCCTGGCAGGACACGTGGCCCTTGACTTTGTGTTTAATACGTGAACACAGATGGTGTTTACCTGTGATGTAGTTTAGTGGATAAGTTCACCTGCTTTGCCTTGTTTTGAATCATAAAATCATGAAATGGTTTGGATTGGAAGGGACCTCAAAGACCATCTAGTTCCATGGTTTGGAACTAGAAAGGAAAGTGTCTCTGCCCATGGCAGCCCATGGACCATCTAGTTTCAAACCATGGAACGGATGGTCCATGGGCTACCATGGGCAGAGACCTTTCCACCAGACCAGGTTGCTCAAAAATGAACATTTTCGTGAAAAGACCTCAGTGACATTTCCTGTTCACAGAGGATGACTGGGTTTTTAAAGGATGCAAAAACTGGTAATTACATGAGTTGCTCGTAACGTCAGCCAGCGCTGACAGGGCAGCCCTGGATGTAATCACAGATACTCATGCCTTGTGTCAGGAGCAATAAAGGAGTAGCTGTTCCGTTTTCCTCCTCACTGAAGGATTTTTTAACTCTGAAACTTCTCCTAAATGAGTGCTTGGGTTTGCAAGATTGTCTTTCTCTTTCTGCAGGTCAATGGGTAAGAAGTGCTGCTTGCCTTGAATGTCCAGTGTGATTTTACTTCCTGTTTACTGCAAAAAAAAGTTTTGTGTCACTAGAGATCAACCCAGCAAGTTAGTGGCAGGAGAAAAAAAATGCTGTAAAATCTGCAGGACTTTTAACTGCTGGACAAAAAGGTGGGCAAACCTAAAGTCTTTCACTTCTGTTCCTGAAGAGAGAAAATGAATGACAAACTGTGTACCTGTGTTTGGTAATTTAACCAGAACTGTGCAGTAGCTGACAATAAATACAAAGGTGATCCTGTTGTCAGCTGTGCCCCTTTAGGGATCTTGCTGCTTGTTTGTGTGAGGTAGGGCTGGATCTTGCTGGTGGGTTTTTGTACACAGGTACAAACACAGCTTTCCATGTCAGTAAGAAAAATCCTATTTGAATGGGGGGAGAAATGGATATTGAAGAGGAAAAGGTGCAGTGGAAGAACAGGCATGAAAGCCAAAGGAAGCGTTCTGTAAGCTGAAGAAGGCATAGTGTGCGTGCTCCTGCAGAGGTTTCCTCTCATCCCCCGATTCCTGATGCCTGTTGAGCTCATGGTTTTGGTTTTGTGGCTTTTCCTCTTTTCTTTTTAGCATCAGGAAATGAGGAAATCCCAGAGCACAGGGTTGTTAATATAGAAATGTAAGAACACAGCCTTATGTCGTGTGTCCAAACAACACTACCCACCCCAAGCTTTCAGCCCCAAAGCTGTGGGCATCAGGGGACAGAGCACAAATATCCTGCTCCCACCAGGCCCTGTCTCCCATGCAGGACATCCCCCTGCCCTGCTTTGGCAGCCCCAGCAGCTGTAGCACATGCTTAAAGACCAAGACACCCTCAGCTCTCTGGAAAACAAGATCTTTCCCAGGGAGATGCCTAACCCTTTCCTTTCTTCTCGCCTGCTTCTCATTCCTCCTCTGGGAAGAACGTGGGTTTTTTTTCAAAGCAGCTTTTAAGCATCTTGCCACTTCACAGCCCTTGAGTTGTTTTTCCTCTCCCAATCTCTAAGGTGTTGATCTCTGGCCTCCATTTGAGAGCTTGCAGCAAGTCAACAGCTCAGGAATCCACATGGTCCTGCCAAGACAAAGGTCTTCAGCTCATCTTGGGTTTCTCCACCTTCTGCCGCAGGCACAAAGCTGGGTAGCACTTTTGGACTTCTCTGCTTTGAACTTGTAAAACTTGTATAGCAACTGTGAACCAAAACTCAAATGATACTCTGGCAAAACACACCGAGCTCCTCTTGGGAGGATGGGGACTGAAAACTGGTGGGGTTTTGCGTTTTTCCACTTGGGAAAGTGCTAGGTTTGTGCAGTTGCAGTGATGCAGAGTTACCACTGGGAGAGGACGTGAGCTGGAGCAATTCCCAGTATCTTCCCTTTTTGTAGGAAGGGGTGTTGCTCACGAACAGCACAATTTAAAGACCTTTCCAGGGAAATAATCCTGCAGCAGTGAAGTGTACTCCAACTGGGGTTCAGGGATTTGCTTCAAGCTCAAATTTCAGAGGAAGATCCATCTCCCTGCACCAGTTACAGCCCTGCCCATCATCCCATGTGACACAACCCCATAGCACCCAAAGACACTGTCCCAGAAGTATCACGTTCACCTGCAAGTGATGCCTGAGGTGGCCACCTAAAACCAGAGACTAGACAAGAAAAAGGGAATAAAGGGAGGTATTTATTTGAAGGGCCTTCAAGGTGCACCCTGGGGAGTCAAAAAGGCAACACCCAAGATGGACCCCGGGTCACAGGGTCTTCCCACTTATAAGTTTGGTTCATGTGCATGTCAGGGTAAATTGTCCAGTTATAACCTCAGTTCATTATGTAATTACCCCAAGTTTGCCCCCCTTCAGAAGCTTTTAGTTTACACATTTTGGGGCCTGGTGTCCTTGATGTAGAAACCTAGAGAGGTTTGTTATGTCTAACCAGCATGAGAGAACAGCAGCTACCAGGGCACAAGAAACTTCAGAGTTACACACCAGGCAGTACAGGATTTGAAAAATATAAAAGTTAAAACCTAAGGCATCACAAGGAATCAGCTCTTCTGAGGAAGTCAGGAATTTAGGGCTAATAAGGAAATTAAGTTTTGAAAATATCTTCAGCTATCACATTCTAGTCACGTGTTTCCTCCCCTTTCTTCACTTGGATTTGTACCTGATCATTTAAAAGTGTTTTGCTTTGTTTTATTTCTATCCAGCAGGCTGATTTATTCATGGGCAAAGCCTGGTGGTTTTTGCTTTTCCTGCAGTGTTGGGGAACATAAAAGCCTGGAAACTTGAGGCTGCTATCAGCTTTCATGTTAAAAAATAATGGTGTTGTCATCATAAAATCAATACATCCTTTGTTTTTTTCCTGTTCTAAAATCAGAGAGAGTTAACTGCATGGCAAGGATTTGCCTCAGCAAGCCTGGACTGTGTGAAAAAGAATTGATTATCTGTCACTCTTGATGCATCAGAAGAAGGATGCAGATGTTTCTCCAAATGTGACATTTCCTCTTCAGTGCTAGGTGGGTGTGTGGTAGCAGTTCAAAGCCACAGAAATCAATGGAGAAGGGAAAGGGAGTTTCCTGCGTGGAGAGAGCAAAATCAAATTTAGAAACCTGCTGGAGCTGGCAGCAGCAGAGAAGCCAGGAAGGTTTGTACCTGACAGCTGCAGTAACTACTGCCTGCAGATCACCCCTGGGAAACTCTGTCCAGTTCTTTCTCTCCAAAACCCAAAAGCTGAAAATTGTGCAAAACAGGAGACTGGGATCTGGAGCTGTGCAAGGCACCAAGAGCACCTGGTCACAAAATGGTTTGGGTTAGAAGGGACTTTAAAGATCATCTCATTCCAACACCTTCCACTATCCCAGGTTGTTCCAAGCCCTGTCCAGCCTGGCCTGGGACACTTCCAGGAATGGGGCAGCCACAGCTTCTCTGGGCAACCTGTGCGAGGGCCTCTCCACCATCACAGGGAACAATTTTTTCCTAATCTCTAATCTAACCCTGCCCTCTGTCAGTTTATAGCCATTCCTCCTTGTCCTAAGTCTTTGACCTGCATCTCTCTAATCCAATCTTGTCTCCCCACCTTTATAGAGCACCTAATCTCTGTGATATGAAGATGCCAGCACTAATACCAGAGGTTAATAAAAGTAATCTCTCTAGGTCAGGCTGCAGTGTACAAGGGGGGGGGGTTTGGCTGTAAACTCTCCAAAAGCTCGTTGTTCTCAGTCCCTTCTGCATCTTAAGCCCTGGTGAGCTGGTTGTGCTCTCTGTTCTCCCAGCAGGAACAGGCCACGAGCCTCTCTGCAACTTTCCCCTGCTAAATCTGCAAGGCTGAAGCATCAGGCTGGTGATCAGCACGTGGGGAGAGCTCGCTGTAAGAAAGGGAGCTGGGTGCTGGACCGTGGGGAGATCAGCTAAGGCCTTAAAAACCTGGCCCTGGGCTGCAAGCAGAAGTGTAATGGTCAGTGCCTGGTCACCTCGCAGATTGGCTTGGGTGTGACCACAGCAGCTCAGCCAGGGGACAGCTGAGCAGTGGGAATAGGGGCCTGATGCTGATGGGGAAAGCAGCACCTTCAGGCAATGTGTAACCCAGGAGGGGAGGAGGAGAGCCTGCCTGAGCACTCAGACGTATTTTAGAAGGTCAAAACAGAACTTTGCAAGCCAGATCGATCATGTAAGAAAGTCCCCTGGAGTACCCAGTGCTAGCAATTCCCAGCACCCTCCTCTTCCTTGGGTTTGTGCCATGCAAGTCATTCCAAACATTATAAATATTTCAAAGGAGCTGTTTGCATTCTTATTTGCTTGTATAGTGCAAGCCTTGCAGCGAAGGAGATCCCCGTGACCGATTCTCAGGCTGAAAGCACTGACATTCCTGTCTCCCACTGCTCCCACCCATCATCTCCCTAACTGGAAAGGGAGAACAGTTCGATACTGATTTCCTGGCAGGGAATGTGCAGGGCAGCTCATTTCACCCCTGTGCCCCTTGATGCAAAGCCTGCTTGTGCACAAGGTGGATTCAGTGCAAGGTGGGGAAGGCAAATTAAATCTCCATCCTGGATAAGGAGGTTTTTCTCGGCTTAAAGATGAATTTCAGGGAAAAATTTTTCCCTGTGTGGGTGGGGAGGCCCTGGAAGAGATTGTCCCAGAGAAGCTGTGGCTGCCCCATCCCTGGAAGTGTCCAAGACCAGGTTGGACAGGGCTTGGAGCAGCCTGGGATAGTGGAAGGCGTCCCTGGCCATGGCAGGGGATTTGGAACTAGATTGCCTTTAAGATCCATTCCAACCCAAGCCATCCTAGGATTCTATGAAATACGCAGTTTAAATCTGGGAGAGCAGTAAAAGGACCCTTTGCTGGGTCAGTTCCCACTAAACAACCCCCCTGAAATATTAGCCACTAAATTATGCTTTTGTTTCCTTTGGAGACAGCTTCCTACAGGACATGGCTGGGAACGCTGGTAGCAACCACTGAGGCTCCAAATGCCTCTCCCACAGAAACCAGCACTTGGGAATATCTCAGGAAGCTTTCTGGACCATCCCTCGGCCCTGGGGCACAATCAGTGCTGGCTGAAACCCTTCCCACCGTGTTTGCCCAACCTGTTCCGAAAACCTCAAGTGATGCTGAGCCGCTGCCACCCCCTCTGGCTGTGCAGCCTGGCATTTGTGCTCTGCCAGGAGCAGAGGTGTTCTGATTTCACTGTCCTGGACCAGAGTTTGTTTAGTTTCATCTAAATCTGTTTTGGGACCAGCCTGATTCTCAGTAATTTTTAAAATTATTACTATTATTACTTGTTCTTTTCAGATGCCAGACAGAAATGCTGTTGAACTGTGAGTAAGGGATGAAGATCCTCGTACACCAGAAATCCTCAGACTATGATTGAAGCCTTCTCTGCTTATTTAAACTGCCTGGCACCACTGAGATGCCTGAGGTGCTTTCTGTGGGTGAAACCCAATAGTATCTGATTTAGAGAATGATGCTCTGACTCCTACGATGGCCTTGGCTGGAGCTTGGGAGCTGGTTTCTGGAATCTTCTGGAAAATGGAAAGCAGATGTGTGGACACCAAGGATGGTCCCATCTGAGATCTTTCTAGGTCAGTGCACAGAATAACTGAAGCAAATGCCAGGGCAAGGACCAGGTGACAGAAGCACCTTCATGGGGACCTGAGCCATCATCCTCGATTACAGGTCTTGGTTGCAACTGTGAAACCCTGGGATGCTCCTATTGGGCAGTTTTTGGAGCTGAAGTGGCACTGTCCAGGCAAGATCAGTGTTGGAAAAAAACATTCAAGGAGTTAAGCCCCTTCCAAGGTCTGCAGGCACTGAGCAGGATGTTATGGACAACAAACTCAGACACGAGCACCCAAATATGGATTTTGATGGCTAAGATGCTCATTTTGGGTTTAACCCTGACTATATCGCATTAAGTTTCTTTTGCCAAGCCCTGGACTCATGAGCTGGAAATATTCTTCTGGAGATGAACTGCTAATCCACATTTATCCTGGGAAATAAAACTGTGAAAATCTGGTTTTGTGTTTTGCAGACATTTGAAAGCTCATCACTCCAAGGAATTTCACTTGTTTGCCAGCGCAGAGGACTGCGTTAGAGTTGAGGTGGACCATCAGAGCTCCTGGGTCATGGTGCCCTGGCCTTGGGCATGACTGGGGTGTCCTTCCCTTCCACCTGCCTTAAATTTTTCCAGCCTTTGGCCCTTTAAAGTTACTAAACATCCTGGGAAATTCCATTTCTTGATTACTTTTCCCCAAGGAAATGGTTGCCTGCTCATTTTGCTTGGGCAGACCCCTAGCCTGTCCTGCTGTGTTTTCCAGGCACAAGGAAGAAACCAGCTGCTGTAACTGGTTCCAGCTGCTGGAAGAAGCCCAGCAGCCCGTGCCATCAAATCTTGAACACTTTTGTTCCTCACACGGTGCTGGGGCCCAGGAACAGCTCCACGTGCAGCAGCCAACACTCCCTGAGCAGGACAGAGGCAGCAAAGCCACCTAAGACATTGCTGTCCTTGTCCCTGCCATTCCTGTTGGAGCCACAGCTCTCATAACAGCCTGGGGGGCGGTTTTTTTGGAGTGCTCCTCACTGGCTTAAACAGGTTTCTCCAGTGGGGGTTAAGCCACACCTGGCAGACTCTGCCCTGGGGAGGATGAAGGACACTCACCTGGAGCATCGAGGTGGTCTGGATGGGGCTGGGGCCTGCAGGAGATGGATGGGGAGGTTTTAGACCACCCCAGGGATGGTTTGAAGAGTTTTGTTGACTCCGGGAGAGAAAAACAGTTTTGCAGGGAGCAGAGACACAGCGTGGAGCTCACGGTATCGCTGTCAAGCGCCCACATGAAAGGACAGGGTCCAGTCGTGCACAGTTCAAAGAGTTTCTCTTCAACTACCCCCAAGCCAGTGGCTCTTTCTACCTCCAGGGAGGGCCTGAAGGAACCACAGTAAAAATAAACAACCCTCCCTGGTTAAAATGCTCCACCTTCACCTCCTGCTGCAACCTGAGCTCCAGAGATGAGGACACACAGTTCTGATGCTGCTCCAAAGCTGGTGGCTCATCCTGGCCCTGTGATGCCAGGAGAGGGGTATTTGCTCATCCTCAGGATCCAGCACAGCAGGATCTGAACTTCCATTTGTCTGTGCAAGGGCAGAAGATGCTGAACAGGGGGATCTGAGCTTCTGACCCCCTTGTTTCTGAAGCAGTTGAGTTTTCCCAGCTTGTCCCAGTGCCACCACAAAGAAGATGGGGTTGGTGCTCTGATGAGCTCAGAAATTTGCGTAAGTGATGCAGGAGGCCGTAAATTCCATTTTCACACCCACATCCATTACACTCAGTTCTGCACTGGTCCTACCAAAGAAAAACCCCACAAAAATCGACTCAAAACCCCTTTTCCCGGTGCCTTCCACCCCTTTCAAAGGCCATCAGCTCCGTGTCCTGCTCCTGTCACCTCCCTCCCGGCCCTGCTTTCTCCGGGAAGGGAAGGGTTAAAAGCTCTGAAACTGCAAGAACTTCCTCCTTTCTGCAGTGCCACCCTCGGAATGACGCTGGTTTCTGCCGGGCTTTGCCCAAATATGTCCGTTTCCTTCTGAAAGAAGAAGGAGGAGGAAGGAAAGAAATAGAGATACAGAAGAAATATATATATTTTTATACATATATCTAAGAGAAAGCGTCCGCGTCCGCGGAACTCAGGCACAGTCCGAGCGCAGCCCTGCCTCCTCCCGCTTCATGCCGTTCCGCAAAGGTAGGGCTGGATGGGTGGGCAGCATCCCGGGATGCTTCCCCGGAGCGCCGGGAACGACCTGGGGATCCAGGGATGGGTCCGTGTCCCGGGCTGTGCCTCCTGCAGGGATGGGAGATGGGAGCACCGGGCTGTGCCCGGCTCTGCCGCACCGCCGGCTCTGGGGGAGGATGGGGGACACCCCTGAGGTTGTGTGTGGGGTGCGCGTGTGTTTCTGTGCAGCCTGATAAGGGCAAATGTCCCCTCCCCGCCTTCCCTGTGGGGTTTTCCGTCTGTCCCCGGGCGAGGGCAGTGATCTGCTCTGGGTGGTGCAAGGGCTGAGGACAGAAGGCAGCAGGATGTTTCTGGGCACGGAGTGCTGCTGGGGGCTGGCTGGGGCGATGCGGTCTGAGAACTGGCAACCTGCGTGCATTTGTGTCCTTGGGAGGTGCTCAGCTGAGGGGCTGGGAGCAGAGACTGGGGAGGTAAGCGGCTTTTGAGGAGGATACCTCACCTGGGCAGCCCCTTTCATGCCGTGGTGCCCTCGGATCTGCACCCCAAACCATCTCTTTCCCACAGAACTCCATCCGAGCAGGTGGCAGAAATCCCCTCTTGCCATCCCCGGCTCGGCGGTGTGGACAAGAAGCACCCAGTATGGTACCTAAAGCCCTGGTGGGTGCTCCTGTGCTGCTGTGGATGAATTTTTCACCCTCTCCGGGGCCGCTGTGAAGCAGAGACTCTTAAATGTCACCTCCTCCTCTTTCCAGAGGGATGTGCGGGCACGGTGGGACACAGAGTGGGATGCTTGTGGTGGTCCCTTTTCCCAGCAGCTCTACTGAGTGGGGAAACGGAAGGTAAAAAGTCTTCTCGGTGAGACAAAAAAGCCAGGGGAGGCAGGGTTAGGTCGGGATGTGCAAGGACACGGGGAGAAAGTGCTGCTCAGCATCGCGCACAGGTGCTTCGGCCGGCCGGCCGTCATGTGCTGGGGCAGGGACAGAGGTGTCACACACTGGGACTGGCATGGCATCGAAGGGCAGCAAAGAGGGAAAGAAACTGACGGGGAGAGGGCTGGAGTTGTTTTTCTCCCCTGTGCCTGCTCTGGGGAGGGTGTTTCGTGGGTGAGGCAGTGCCCGCAGTGATGCTCACGGAGCCCGTATCTCAGGCGCTGAGGTTTCTGTTGCCTTTTAAGGCTCAGCGGAGCGTGATGTGGTTCACACCCTCGCATCTTGACAGCGCAGCAGACTGCAGGGCTCGATTTAATTTTAGGTGATAAACGGATTAATTTGGAGCAGAGGGAGAGATGCTGGGGGAGGGCGGTGGGAGGAAAGCAGAGTATGACGCTTTGGAAGCGCTGAGCCCTTGGTGGGGAGCAGGGAGAGACCGGGGGAACTTCCCGTGTTGGAGGGCAGCTCCCGCGGCCCTGCTGCAGCCTCAGCACGGGTAGGAATGACGGGCAGGTCTCCAGCACTTGGGGACACGCGGTGGATTTGCAGCAATCGATGCTTTTCCATGCGGTCCTGCCCGGCACACCTAAACTGGGGAGGACCCGTTTGTTGGGACACCGCGCTGAGCTTGTCATCGCTGCCAGACACGTGGGGCACAGCTAACCTGCAAAGCCTCGGCAGTTCGCTCCTGCAGCCCTTGTGTCACCGTCGCGGCCGCGGCTCGTCTGTCTACAAACTTCCTCTAGAGGTCAACCTTGAAATGCCAGAGCAGCTTTCAGCTGCTCCGTGCATCAGCATGCAGCTCCAGAGAGTCCAAGGTGGCAGAGAGGCCAGTGTGATGGGTTTGTCCACTGCTTATGTATTTAATGAGAAATTTTGTGACCACAAGAGTTGGCAAGCACTGCAAAAGTGGTGCCTGGGGAACTGGTGGAGTCACCGTCCCTGGAGGGATTTAAAAGGCATGTAGATGTGGCACTTGGGGACATGGTTTGGTGGTGGCTTAGCAGTGCTGTGACCTGGCTGCAGCCTTTAACCCCAGCTCGGAGCATCCTGTTGGGCTGGTGGGACCCCACATCACCAGCCCTGCCTGGAGCACTGCTCAGTGGCTACTGCTGGGCTGCCTGGGCTTCCCAGGGGCACATCCATAAGCCACCAGGCAGGAGGGCTGTGGAGAGCACGGCCTCGTGGCTGCCCTTCAAAAACTGCCCACAGCAAGCCGTGCACATCCTGAGAGTGCAGGAGAGTTGGGCGTGAAGATGTTTTCCTTCAAGTTCAACTTGGTGCATAAAAATCCTTGCTCAAGGTGGTGGCTTCAGCTGGGCTGGAATCTGGCTGTGTTCCTGACCCTCCCAGAGGAATATGGAGACTCCAGGCAGCTCGGCAAGGAGGCTGAGCCTTTACTTTGGGAGCCTTTTGGGAACAGCATCTCATCTCAGGGCTTGCTCACTGCCACCCTGACCCTGGGTGCAAAGAGGAGGCTCTGCCCAAGGGCTGCTGCTCTGCAAACCCCCGGTAGCTTGAGGCACAGGGCGGCTTTGGGAGGAGCATTTTGGAGGCTCTCAGCCGTCTTTGCACACCCCTGCATGTGGAAATGGAGCATCCTGTGGAGGAAATGCAAACTCCACCCTGTCTTTGCTGGTTTCTCACCACTTGCAGCTTTGGCATCACTTTCCTGTGTCTCCCCGAGAAGTCTGTGTGAAATCCTGGTTGCTTTTCTCCTCGGGCATTGTAGCCAGTGGCATTGCCACAGGATCTGCACTTCATGTCTGTGTAACAGCTGCCATTTAGCTGATCTCAAGGCATTTGGCACTTTCAGATATTAAAGAAAGGTATTTCTAGCAGGGATGCTCAAGGACTGCCAGGAGGAACAAGCTTAGCACAGGAATTAATTTCTTCCAGCATTGCTGCATCAGCTGGGAGCACTGGAGAGAGCCCTGCTCCCCAAGCAGTGCCATTACCCTGGCAAAGGCCTGTCTGTGGCTGCAGCTCTGCTGGCAGGAGGTGCTGGGAGCTTTCACCTAAAGTGCCCTTCCTGAAAAATATGATTTAATTACTGCAGCTGACGCGAGGAAGCCTGGGAGTGTGCAGGTGATAAGCCGGCAGGACATTGCCAGCGAGCAGGACATTTGTCATCTGTCAAAGGACAAATGAAATCCTGGTGCTGCTGGCTGGGAAGGAGCTGGAGATAAGACTGAAAGCCAGCGAGCAGAGATTGAACACATGATGACAGAAGTGCAGAACAGTTTGGGGTGGAAAGGATGTAAAAGATCACCTAGTTCCAAACCCTTTGACAGGGCAAGGACATCTTGTACTCGATGAGGTTACTCAAAGTCCACTCCAACGTCACCCTGAACACTTGCAGGGATGGGGCATCCACCACCTCTCTGGGCAACCTGTGCCAGGGTCTCACCACCCTCACCATAAAAAATTTCATCCTTAAAACTAATATAAATCAACCCTCCTTCACCTTGAAACCATCACCCCTTGTCCTATTGCAACAGACTCTGCTAAAAAATCTGTTCCCATATCTTTTATAGGTTCCCTTTAGGCACTGAAGGGGCTCTAAGGTCTCCCACGAACCTTCTCCAAGCTGGACTAGCCCAGCTCTCCCAGCCTGTCTCCATGACAGATGCTGTCCAGGTCTTGGAGCATCTTTGTGGCCTCCTCTGGACTTGCTCCAGCAGCTTCACATCCTTCTTATACTGGAGACCCCAGAGCTGGACATGGTGCTCCAGGTGGGGTCTCACGAGAGTGGAGTGGGGCAGAATCCCTCCCTTTCCTGCTGCTCTCACTGCTTTGTATGCTCTGTAAGCAGAGGTTACGACATCTCCTGGTCTCATTTCTGCTTGCTGAGATCAAGGAGGGTCTTGTTAGCAGGAGCAGAGGTGCCTTTTGCCCGTGAGCACGAAGGGAAAGGGAGAACTGTGCCACATCCTGGCATTGTAATTTCTGCTGCCTGTCCCCTGCTGTCCCAGCTCCTGCAGTGACTCAGATTGTAACACGCCCTGATGGGAAACCCTGCTTTTGCAGAGTGGTTACAGCTAAAGGTGGAGAACTGCCTTTCTGGAGCTTTTTTAGTTATTGGAAGGGATAATCTTGTCACTTTGGGAGGCTTTGTGGCTTGCTGGCAATGCCCTGCAAAGCTACATGCTGCTGCCTTTGCCGGTCATGTCACACATTGCTCCTTGATGCCGTGTCTTCCTGGCAGCCCTGGAAAAGTTTTTATCCAGCATTTCCTGTCAGAGGCGCTGGACAGGATTTTTAAGCACTGATGGATGCAGAGAAGCCATGTGAGGAGCCAGGAGCTGCTGCCTGCTGCAGCTCCCTGTGGCAGTGACACCGTGGGTGTCTGCTCAGGGGTGTCTGCTCGCAGGGCAGGGAGGAAATGTGTGGCAGAACTGGCCCTGGCTCTCCTGACTCACCGTCTCGTGCCTGAGTCAAACCGTCACCTTGTTTTCACTGAACACCTTTCCTGGAAGGCTGGAAATCCCCTCCTGTCCTGCTTTGCCCTCTGGCCTGTGTTGCTTGCTGTGGTATTTTCCTTCTGGCCCTTGGTTTCTTTTCATCCCCTTTCACCTCACCAGCCCCTTGAGCCAAAGGACCCAAAGGAGCAGGTGTCTATCCCCGCACCACACCCCTCCCAGCACCTCCCTGCACTTCCAAGAAAGCCCTCAGTGAGCACGACCCTTCTGCTGCCTCTTGGCCTTTGCACTTTTTTTAGCATTTACGGCCACTCATGGGGAGTTTTTAATGGATTTCAGGGTCACCATGCCCAGTCTTGTTCCCACTGGTGCTCACACGGTCATGCACAACCAAGCAGCAGAGCCCACCACGTCTCATGGTGGTGGTGCAGGGGGGCACATGCCAGGCTGTGGTGGCCAGGTGGGACAACCTTGGCTGCCACCAGCTGCAGGTGGAACCACCACCTCACCAGAAACGGTGGTAGGAGGCTTCTAAGTGATTCACAGCTCTGTGAGGTCTAGTGGGGTTTTTGGGACCTGCTCTGCATTCTGATTGCTCCACAGCTGCTGGGGAGAGATGTGGGTTATCAGCACCTCTCAAGATTTCCTGAGTCTGGGAATTGAACCACGTAAATATGTTGAAGGTGTATCCTCATCTCCTAGCCTGGGAGCAGGCAGGCACGCCCCTAACCTGCCCTGCCAGGGCCAGTATCCCACCAAGCAACTCAGGATGCTGGAAAACCCCTCCTTTTGGTGTCCTGCCTCCCTCCTGCAGGGATGGGGAAGCACTCTCCATTGCTGTACTTCCAGCCACCAGCTGAACCCCAGGCTCAGCAGCTGTGTCACACAGGAAAGCAGCTCAGATTGGGCTTGGGCTTCACCCCTGTGCTCAAATCCCACCACCAACACCCCCCAGGCACCTTTTCCACCTGGCATCCCACCATGCCTGTGCCACTGGGAGCCTGTGCCGGCAGAGCTGCTGCCGTGCCGAACCTTTCCCTAACACACCCTCCGTGATGGAGAAATTGATCTCAGCACAAAACGGCTCCAAAGGCTTTAAATCCGATGACCACAGGTTTTTTTTCATGGAGGGACGTGGGAGGATTTCAAAACCAGCAGCTGGCAAGGTGTGATCCCTGTTTTCCTGGTGCGTGCGTGCAGGCACACACACCTCTGCAGGGAACCTGATTTTTTCATACATTGTAAGGCTGGGGAAAAAGAAAAAGATGGGGCACAGGCCCCAACTGGGGATCAAGATCAAACCCACACAAGCAGATTTGGATTTCCTTTGTGTTTTCCCCTGGAGAATTCCTTGTCCTGGCAAGAGGTATTAGGATTCCACTAATACTGGGGCAGCATATCTTGTATAAACCTTGAATATTCCTTGCTGTGAAGAATAGCTATTATCTTCTCCACAGCATCCTTTTCCAGGCCAAAAACTATTCCCCAGTTTTCTCCTTCTGGGAGAACAAAATCACTCTCCTTTTTTGCTCTCCTACATACCCCATTCTGAAAACATCTCCTTGGTATTGCCCACCCTGTCCCATCCCCGATTAAACTTCTTCCCAAAAGCATGGGGCCTGGGGTGAGGCGTGCCCTTCCTTGGTGCTGAGCAGCCAGCACCATCCAGTCCAGAAAACCCAACCTCCTGCATTTTGCATGCCACCCTCTTGCTAAAACATAATGGAATTGGGCTTTCCTTTTGATATAATAATAATAATAATAATAATAATAATAATAATAATTTCTCCAGGGACTTAATGCGGTTTTTTCAGAATTGTCTGCTGAGACCTTTTCATTCCCTGTCTCCCCAGCCTGCTACTCCTCACTGGATGATTTCCAGCTTTATCAACTGAGGCAGGGGAAACTGAGGCACAGGAGGGTGCAGAGATGGGCTGGAGGCTGCGCTGACAGTGCCTTTAGCTGCTCTTATCCACAGATCCAGCTCTCTCTGCACCAATCCTGGCTGTGCCGGAGCATCCTGAGGTGCGTTCCCTGTGCAGGTACATTTTGGGGGGGTATTCCTGGTCCAGACCTCACTGTAGTGCAGTGCAGAGCTTCCAAATCAGCCCCCGTGGGCAGGAACAGGGTGTTTAAACCCCACCTGGAGAGATGCTGATTTGGGTTGGAAATCAACATCTTGGTTGGAAGGAAAGCTTTGCTCAGGCCTGGAAAGGATTATCTGAGGTCAGAGGGGGAAAGCTGAGACAGACCAGTGTCTCCTCGCGAAACAGTTTGGGGAGAAACGATGCTGCTGGGGAAGGGGTGATGGGGACGGTGATGGTAAATCCGCGGGGGAAAGGAGCTGTTGCCGTATCCTTGAGCATCCCTGGCCCCGCTTCGCGCTCCCTGTGGGCAGGGACACGGCAGGGCTGCCGTTCCCCGGCTGCACCCCTCCAGCCAGCCTGATCTACCCCCCTCCCTGCCTCCTCTGCAGCTTGTTTACCCGACCCGAGGCGGGGAGAACCTCTCCCAGGGCAGCGGGCTGAACTTGTTTACCCGTTTATTTATTATTTTATTGGCCTGCCGGCAGCAGGGGACAGCGGGGACGGCGGAGCACGGGCGAGCCCCGGGCAGCCCCACGGGCTGTGCACGCCGCGTTCGCCTGGACGCGGCGAAGGAGGCGCGGCGGGCTCCGCTGGCCCGAGCTCCGGCAGCTGCGCCTCCGGACACGCGAAAGGAGCGTGCAAGAGCCGGGCGCTGCTGGGCTTTCCAGCTTTTTCCAGGAAGGCCGGAGAGCAGCTGAGGCTGGTAAACAACATGGATAACCCGCCCATTACCGGGGGGTGTTTTGCTCGCGGTGGTACTGGGAGAAAAATTGGGTGTTTTGTCTTCTGCTCCCAAATTCACGAGCCCCAAGGAGGGAGGTGGCTCCCCAGTTTCGGTCTGTCCCGAGCCGAGCTGTTTCAGCTGATTCTGCTGAGGGATAAACAGGAGGGTGGGTTGCCCTGGGTCCTGAAGGTGGGGATGGAATAACTGGTGGGACTGCTTATTTCTGTGCCTGGGGGACCTAATTTTTCCACCCCTAAAAATGCAAGTGGGCACTGCAAAATAAAGGCTCCTCAGTCAGCACTATAAATTTATTTGGAGGAAACCTGTGCCTTCATCCCAGGTATGACCCAGGCAAGCACCCCACCTTAATGTCAGTAGGGGACTCTAACATGGCTGGAGCAGAAATTTGAGGATTTGACTTGTTTTTTTTTTCTCCTTCTCACTGATTTGCTTAGAAGTCCTCCTTATTAGCAAGGGATTTCTCCCAGGACCAGTAGGATGTAGCTGAGGCTGTGATTTGGGCTTAGGCAGCCCGATAAAGCCCCTCCACAAAAGAAATGTCAGATGGCTTTATGCCAACACCACATTCTCCAGGGATGGATCCATGCTCATAAAACAACATTCCCATTCAGAACCAAACAAAGAAAAATGAATTTATAGAATAAGCAGTATATAGCATAATAATAAAGAAAAGAAATGTTGTTTATTTTTTCTGGAGGGCCCGATCTCATTCATGGCTCAGGACAAGGCTTTGGGGTGGGAAGAGGGACTCAGCAGTAGCTTCACCACCAAAATCTCCGTGTTGCTGAACCAAGCTGAGTGGGATGAGTTGAGACAGAAGAGGCACCTGCCAGCAGTGACTTTTGTGTTTATTTTTTTCTCCAAGGAGGCTTTGCCAAAGGCAGGGAATGGATTTCCACCTCCTGCCAGCTGTGAAGATCATGTGCATGGGGGAACACAGTCAGCAAAGCCTTTGTTTCCCTTAAACATTAAATCACCTCTGGTTGCTGCCATGTTTCCCCTTTCCTTTTTTTTTTTCCTTCATAAGTTTTGGGTGCAGCTGAGCTGCTGAGAAACTGATCACGTCCAACACATTTACATCGTAAATAAAAAGAGCAATACCATAAACCATTAAATCTTGTACGGCTGTTGCAACAGTAGCAATTAGGTGGAAGGCATGAGGGTGGGAAGCGTTCTTTTATGGATGTGACTTTACTAGCCCAAATTCCGGACGACCTGAGGTTACCTTTTCCAGCCTGGCTTGGGATGTGCTGTCACACCGTGCTGGCGGCCACGGGGTTGGGTGGCCTGGTGGTAACAGCGCGGCTGCAGACAAGATGGGACAAGGCAGTGTGGGATGAGGCTGGCGTGTGCCAGGGCTGAGCTTTAGTCACCCCTGTCATCGATGACTGGCTCTGTCTGAATGCAAGAGGACCAGATTTTTGAGTAGCATCTGAAGGCACTGGCGGCTGCCAGGCATGGGGTGGTTGCGTGTGCTCCTGCACGTGTCCAAGGGAGCTGTGCTTGCTCAGTTTCTGGGTTGAGATGGGTTTGAGCCTGCATGAGATGGGTTTTTAGGGATATTTAGTGTGGTCAGGTATGGAATGACTACCAGTGTTTAGGGCAGGACAGGGAGAGGACACAGCACATCCATGCTCAAAGCATGTCCTGCAGATCCTACAGCTCCTGTGACCCTCTGGCTACCCCACCTTCATCCCAAACCCATCCCGGTGGGATCCCCATTAGCCACAGCTGCAGAAAGCCTTGCTTTTACGTAGCTGGCAGGTTTGGCAGTAGCTCTGGGCTCTGCTCCCTGGGTACAAACTGTATCTCCCAATGGCTCAGTGACCATCCATGGAACCCCTGGGGCATCACAAGCATCTTCACCCGGCAGTGGGTGAAAGGTGCCCGTCAGTCAGGTGTCTGGGGCTGTCCTGGGTGATAAACACACAACATGAAGCCAAGGAAGGTCATGCCTTGAGCCCGAGCCTGGCTCTTTCTTTATAGGGAAGTTGGCAGGAAAGCCTGCCCAGGAGTCGGGTGGCCTTCAGATCTCTTGTTGACTGTCTAGCAGTTGTTTTCATTCAGGCTGGGCTCTGGGTAAACAGCTGGGAAATGTGAAACCCTGGCTGTGCTGTCACCGCAGGCGTCAGCCCGGAGGCGTGTGGGGAGCACGAACCCACCAGCACCGTGTGGGAGGCACAGGGGGATGGACATGTGAGGTGAGCCCCTGTCCTGGGGTCATTTACTTGGTGTACAAGGACTGAAAAATGTCCTGTTTGTGGCACAGAGTTGGTGCTGGCACAGGTTGCCCAGAGAAGCTGTGGCTGCCCCATCCCTGGAAGTGTCCAAGGCCAGGCTGGACAGGGCTTGGAGCAACCTGGGATAGTGGAAGCTGTCCTTGCCCGTGGCAGGGAGGTTGGAATGGGATGATCTTTATAGTCCCTTCCAATAGACCATTCTGTGATTCCCTCATGAGTGGTGTTGCTGGAAATGCTGAAGCAGACACATTAAAAAGTGGCTTTCCCCCACTTCCATCGTTATTCTGTGAGGACAAGTCATGATCAATGGCCAGGATGTGCTTCCACCTGTGCCTTCCCCTCCTGGCTCTGTCTCTCAGCTCAAGTAACAGCAGTTGTTTTAGAAGAAAACTGAGGCCCTCCTGAGTGCTTTGAAGCACAGCATCTTTCCTCATGACCTCTGCCAGGCACCCAGACGCTGCTTTGCTACTCCCTGTTAAACTCCAGGGTGGAAACCTAAACATTTAGCTCAATTTTCCTTTTTTTTTTTTTTTTTTTTTTTTTTTTTCCCCAGGGAGCTGTTAGCAGCTTGTCATTGCGGGTTGGAAAATATAAATGTATTTGAGAAAATATGTTGGCAGCAAGCTCCTCGCATTGTTTTAGCTTGCCCCAAAATTCCAGAGAAATTTTCCGTTAATATTTTTCATGTCTTATTGGAAAATATCAGGGAGAGAAGAAACAAAATCTGTAGATACTTTTTAAACAATTTTAGCCTTTTCTTTCCCAGCCATGGCATAGAAGAAAATAAAGGAAATTCACAAATGAAAATCGTCTGCTAGGACTTAAATGCATTAAAATCATTGCTCTGTAAGTGGAAGAATTTTAAGAAAACCTTGATAAGGAAATGTGGTTATTTAACTTCTGCATTCCAGCAATCTGTGTGATCTGATTCCAGTGATTTGGGTCCAAAACTTGGTTAGGAGAGGTGCTAGGAAATTGGAGGTTCCCTGAGAGAGGTTTTGACTGTAGGGAGCTCCAGCGGAAGATACGGAAACAAAACTGGACCTTACTATTCTAAATTTCAGCTCATTGACCACACACTTTCCCTCTTGCTTGTCTTTCACAGACCTCCTGAAAGCAGTGCCTGTAGGTCTCAGGTTTGAAAGCACATGGCAACACTCTGGAAAAGTGGGACACTTAGGCCTCACCTCTGGGTGCCTTGTGGTTTCCACCAGCTGAATGGAGAGGGGAGCCCCTGGGGAGGCTGATCCAGGGAACAGCTCAACCCCAGGAGCAGTGCTGGTCCCAAAAGTGGTTCTGCTTGGCCAGAGCTGAGGTGTGTGGGCCACTGTTGGGCAACCATTGTCTGGATCATCCCAACCCTGTGAAGAAGCAGGGATGAGCAGGTTGTCTGTGGGGCAGACGTGCTCACGGAGGTGAGGTGTGGGTGGGAAGGTCCTCGGCACGTACACGATTTCGAAATGCAGCTCCTCACCAAAGCTCTTCTCTTGTGCCCTGCATGGGACTCTGGATTGGACAAGGAATTGTGTTTTGGGTCACCTCATGCTGGAGAGCGCTGGGGTGTGCGTGGAATGGTATTGGGCATAGCTCTGAGGTTCCCTCCGTGCTCAGAGGACACAAACTCCTCCAGGACACATCTCACCCTGGTTTGCAGTCAGCACCCACGGCAGGGCAGCTGAATTGTTCTGAGTGCAAGTGGGTGCTCATTTCTCTCCACAGGTAGTAGAAGCGGTCAGAGGTGACCAGTTCCTTGTAGATACCCCAAAATTACATAAATTCTTCCCAAACTCTACCCACAGCTTTGCCGTGGATGGAGGCAGAACAGCAGGAGCTGAGCTTCAACGCCTCCTCCCTGCTCAGAATCCCTCAGGGGAACCTTTCCATCTGAGCCTCCCAGGCAGTGCAGATCCTTCTGGGATGCTGCTTCAAAAGCCCCTGTATCAGGAGCCAAACTGATTATCAGCGGGGGTTGAGACCTGAGATTAAAAAATACCCTTTTTCCTAGACTGTGATTAATCTGCTGCCTGCTGCTGCCTACAAGCACGCCCTCCTTGATCATCAGAAACACATACCACCACATTTTCTCCCCCAGAGCTTTGTGTTTTCGTTTCTTTGCATTACTTTGAAGAGATTCCCCAGCATCTCTGGGGTATCTGGCTTCACCACATCGTTGCCTACAACCTTTTAGACGCTTCTCTGTCACCATGACAATGCTGAGGTTGTCAGTGGCCCGGGCTTGTTACATAATGAAGGTGACTCAGCCCCAGAAAGGCCACAGCCTTTGCCATTGTTTGATTTAATAACCTGCAATGACGAGATAACGATCCAGGCTCTTAATGAAAGGTGGGTGGTAATGAGAAGTTAGGAAACAGTTCAATAGCAAAGCCCATGGGATAATGACAGGCTGTGATTTCCGGAGGGGGATGGAGGCTGATCATCCTCCACTGGGCTGAACAGACTCGTGGTCCCTGGGGGGTTTCACATCCAGCGCTGAGCGCCTGCAGGCAGGAGACCTGGAGAGACCCACGTGCATCACCGCCATGGGAATTAAGTTCTTCATGAAGACAATCAACTTCAGCCACTGGGCACCTCTGTAAAAATAAATCCTATAACAATCTGTGCATACAGAGGCCTGGAATTCTTTGTTCTTCCCATCAGATCTCCAAAATGCTGCATGGCTTCGCAGCATTGTGCTGGTTTGGGCTGGGACAGGTTGATTTTCTTCAGGGTAGCTGCTCTGAAGCTGTGTTTTGGACTCGTGAGCAAAACAGTGTTGATAATAGAGAGATGTTTGTGTTTTTGCTGAGCAGGGCTTAGACAGAGTCAAGGCTTTTCTGCTCCTCACCCCACCAGTAAGGAGGCTGTGGGGGCACAAAGATTTGGGAGGGGACAGAGCAAGGACAGCAGACCCCAAACTGACCAAAAATATTCCATAACTCATTTTGTCATGCTTAGGAAAGGGGGGACATTCTGGGCGATGGTGTTTGCCTTCCCAAGCCACCGCTACCCGTGATGGAGCCCTGCTTTCCTGGTGATGCACTAAACAGCTGTGGGAAGTGGGGAATTAATTCCTTGCTTTGCTTTGCTTGTGCACGTGGCTTTTGCTTTGCCCGTTGGACTGTTTGTATCTCAGCCCCTGAGTTTTCTCACTTTTACCTTCCAGTTCTCTCCCCCATCCCGCTGTGGGGGAATGAGCAAGTGGGGCTGAGCTCCCAGCTGGGGTTAAACCACGACAATCCTAAATTAGCTCTAGTTCAGGTGTGAGCAAAAGGCTGTAATTCTGCTGATTTTCCCGGAGAAGGCACTGTGGTAACACATGCCAAGTTCTGCTGGCAGCAGCAGCACAGGGAACATCCGATGTGGCAGCTGGGACAGAGCAGCCCTGTAAACACACTTTTCTCTCAGGCCAGCAGGATTTTTGTGCTGGATCGGAGCCCTGTCGCAGGTGGTTGTGGCCTCTTGATTAGGGGTGAGGTAACCTGAAGTCAAGTTCAACATCCTGTGGATTTACACCCTAAATCAGTCCCAGGATTTTCAGTGGGGAATTTCACACCTTAAAATAACAGGGCAAACAGGGAGGTGTTCCTTTCACGTAACTAAAAGTACCTGGGAGTAGAAGGCTCAACCCAGTGTCAGGCTAATGTGAATATTGTCTTTTCAGAAGCTCTGACAATGCCAAAACCTGAATTGTGGCTCTCTGGCTGATCTGCACCCTCTGACCCTTGCTGTTGGGACCAAGCCTGAACTTTGCAGCCAGGTTTTATTTCAAGGAGAACCAGTATTAAATTCCTGAGACTGGAATATCCCAACTTCTTGCTATTTACTTACCCTCTGACCACTTTTAGAAACCTGTGTTTCACAGAATCACAGAATGGCCTGGGTTGGAAGTGACCTTTAAGATCATCCAGTTCCAACCCCTGCCATGGGCAGGAACACCTTCCACTATCCCAGGTTGCTTCAAGCCCCATCCAACTTTGAACACTTCCAGGGATGGGGCAGCCACAGCTTCTTTGGGCAACCTGTGCCAGGGCTTCACCACCCTCACAGTAAAGAATTTTTTTATCCTATCTACCCTAAATCTACCCTCTCTGCAACCTATGGAGTCAATTATCTTTATGATTGAGTCCATTTATGGTGTGAGTTTTGTTTTGCACTAGTTTTGTAAGGTCAGGAACTTACACAGGACGTTGCTCAATCCTCCTGGACCCGTTTCCGAGCAGACCTGCCAGCTTTGAGAAATGTCCCTGCTCCAGTGGATATCTGCAGCTTCAGAACGGTATTTCCAAATTGTATTTTTGAGAATTACAGAATATAATTGTTTTTAAGAATTACAAATGAATCTCCTTTCCTGGGATTTTAAATTTTAAATCTCAGTCTGGGAGGCTCCTTTGGGGTCATCAGTCCTGGTTGATGGACACCCATTTTACACCTCCCCATCTTTGGTCTTAAGATTTACTGGGTCTTCCCAGGGATCATCCAAGACCTGAGCACAGCTGGAGGCACCCACCTCTCTGAGGACAGTGGAGGCAACCTTGAAATATTTTGCTTTTAATTTGGTGAATTGAGATTGAATCCAGGCTCTCATCCTTCCTTCTTGCCCATATTCATCCAAGCCAGGCATTGCATTTGTAGCTCTCCCATTCCCTTTCTGCTTTAGCTCAGCCAGTTATAACCAAGCACCTCTGGTTAGGGCACAAATCTGACCACTCAAAAGAAATAAGGTTTGAACCCTTGTCCTCCTGCCTGAAGAGCTATAAATTAAAAGAAATTTAAAAACTAAAAAACAAAAAACCCAACAATTTGCAGAGGGTTGACTTCAGAAAGAATTTACTCTTCTTGAAGAATTCCTGCATGGCTCCTAGTGTGATGGTGACAACACACGGGGAGCTCAGAGCAGAGGGCTGGGCAAAAGCAGCAGGTCCCCAAGCTGGAATCAGCCGATTAAGGCTGAATTCCGCATTTCTGCAACTTCTTCCTGGCTTTTCCTGTCCCTTGGCTGCCAGGAAAGGTCAGCTCTGGGTGCGATGTTTGACTGGGGCTGATACCGCGGGGTGAGCAATGCCCTGTGCCTCTGTGGGGATTTCCCCCTCCGGGGCTCAGCCCTGGTTTCTCACTGTCAGAAGCTGAACCCTGTTTGAATTTTCCCATTTTCTCTGCTTATGGTTATTTTTAAGCAAAGCTGCACCCACGGGCAGGCGTGTGGCAGCCCGGGTCTCGCTCCAGTGGTGTCCCAGTGCCCGGCTGCTGTCAGCAATGAGCTGAATTTCTTGCACCCGGCCGAGGAAGAAGTTTCATGAGCACGTCAGGTGCAATTAGAGGGTGAAATAGGCTGAAAAACTGCACGGCTCGTCCGCAGCCGGGAGAACGCGTGTCTGCTCTGGTGGGTGAGAGGAGGGAGAGCTCCGGGGGTACGAGATGTTCCCTGCCCCGCCTGCATCCCGCAGCCCGGGCAGGGCTCAGCACTTCCAGCTGCAGAGGGACCAGGAGCTCTCCCCTGATCGCAGGGTACGGGTCTGTAAATCCCGTGCTGAGAAACGTCCCGTAATCCCTGCAGGAAGCCCTGTCTGCAAATAATACCGTGAAGAGATGATTTTGCCTGATTTCTGTTCCCCTCCGCCCGGGGCAGCGGCGCCGGTGCGGCAGGAGGAGGAAAAGCAGTGTTAGAGTGCAACAACACGGGGGTGAGAGGCAAGGAATGAGGAAGGAAAAAACGACTTGTTTAGAGGAGAGGAAAGAAAAAGCTCCTTTCCACGGCAGAAACACCCCGATCCATTACAGGGATAGATGCAGGAGCTCTTCGTGTTCCCTCCCTGGGCGGGATGAGGGAGAGGGAGCGGTGAAATCCTCGTGGTACAGGTACAGTTCACACTTCGCTCCTTGTTTATTTATTCCCGTGACTGAAATACCTGCGAGGGGCGAGGGAGGCGATTGAAACCTGCAGGCACAAAGGACCGTGAACTCCAGCTGCCTCTCCAAATCCAAACACTTTTATCAGCCTGATAAAAATCAGACATTTATCGCCCTCCTCACCACGAGCCTGACCCTTAGCAGCTTTTTTTCAAGTCCTTCCAAAGAAAGCGCCATCAGCAGTGAAAACTACTCAGCATCCAGCTGGCAAGAGGAGGGGGCAAGCAGTTGGTTTCCTTCCTGACCTTTCTGAAAGCATCTAATCGCACGAAAATATTGCAGACAATTTTCTTGGCTTCTTCAGTATCCCACTATTTAATTTTTTTTTTGCAAGTGCAAAATTTAGCATTTTGCTTTGTTGGTTTTTTTTGGTTGGTTGGTTGGTTGGTTGGTTGGTTTTTTGGGGGGTTTGTTGGTGTTTGTTTTTTGGGGTTTTTGTTTGTTTTGGTTTTTTGGAAAACCATAAATATACGCCTTGGTCAGCCCAGAGGAATAAATTTCTTTGCTGCAAGACAATGTTGCTAATGCACTAACAAGAATCTGGGCAGCTGCTGCCTGACTTTTGCAACCTCTCTCCCGGGGTAGGGAGCACTTTGGAACAGCTTTAAACTGGATGAGAGTAGATTTAGATGGGATATTGGGAAGAAATTCTTTCCTGTGGGGGTGGTGAGGCCCTGGCACAGGCTGCCCAGAGAAGCTGTGGCTGCCCTGTCCCTGGAAGTTTCCAAGGCCAGGTTGGATGGGGTTTGGAGCAACCTGGGATAGTGGAAGGTGTCCCTGCCCATGGCAAGGGGGTGGAACTGGATGATCTTGAAAATCCCTTTAAACCCAAACCATTCTGTGATTCTGAACTTTGTGCCCACATTCCAGGCCGATAAACCAAGGCCAGACTGGAAACTGCTGCAGATGAGGCTGCCCTGATACGAACAGAGCACATGAGTGGCTGCATCTACAGTGATGCACACACAGCTCCCAGCCACCCTCTCCAAATTCCAGCCATGCAAAGAATTCCTGGATGTGTGACCAGGATCCCACCAGGCATCTCTCCCCCTCTGCACCCCGTGCCACGTCCGAAGGAGATGATACATGCGGCACTGAACGTAGGCAAGGATGTGACTGGTCCTTCCCTTCCGAGTTTCCTTTAGAGGGAATCAAATAAAGAAAAAAAAAAAAAAAAAACAGAAAAAAAAGACATTAAATGAAGAGGATGAATCATGGCTTAGTCAGAGTTGGGGCTCGACAGAGCTATCGCTGCTGGTGCTGGCATTTTGATGCCAGGGGGAGGATGTCAGGGAAGGCTGGCTGGTGACCAGTAGGTTCTTCCAAAGGGGATGGAGAATTAAGTCTGGAGTCGTTATTTTGGGATGCATCCAGAGCCTAATGCCACTGTGCAGGATGGGTTGCTGGGTGAGTTGGAGCAGCAGTAGAACAAAAGAGGGAATTGAGAGGGTTTAGTTTTGGTGTTTTGCAGAAGTTTGAAGACTGTAAATGCCATAAGGGGTGTCCCATTCTCACAGAAATGGGGCTTTCCCCCTTTACTCCCAGACTTCCCTTCTTTGGGCTGCCCTTCCCTCTCCCACCTCTCTGGACCTGCTGCATTCATCCCTTGGATGCTCAAGGTCAATTTTTTTTCCCATCTACCACCAGGACTTTCAGATTTTGAGCCCTGGCACTACATTTATACATTTATACATTTATACATTTATACATTTATACATTTATACCCTGTCCCTTCTCATTTATTAAATATCTGCCAGTTTCTGGTTGGGATATGTATGGCAACACCTCCAGCCTACCCTGGCTGGCTGATTGCTCCCTCCACACTCTGTCACACAGAGGAGGACGCTGTGGGACAGCATGACTGGCTGCCCCATGTCACACTGTGCCTGTGGTGCCTCCCAAGGAGCTGACACCTCTTCCTGATAACATTCAGCCCGCATCAGTGACTTGATTTCCCGAAAAAATCGCTGAGCTAAGCACCCCCTTGGGCTCCTTTCACAGCAGCTGCGAGCAACAGCTTATTTACCAGTCCAGGTGCTATTTTTAGGGAGCTGGGATTTTGCATAGCACGAATTAAGAGGGGGAAAAATAATCCTCTGAGTGCACCTAGCGCCGTCCTGCTCCCCGCCCTCTCCCCGGGGTGAAAGTGCCTTATAAATAGTAATGGTGCTTCTTCCAGCTGACCTCCCTCGGAGCAGCTGGGTGCTCGTGCCTTTGAAATCCAGGCCACTTATTTAGGAGTTGAAGCTTTCCGCTCCAGTTATTTAGGAGTTTCTAAGCCAAGAGTTACTAGGTGGATCTAATTTGAAGCGACTGTGATTTTAATTCAGGCAGGGTTTCGCTTTCGGGCTCCTTTTCATGTCGTGGGGGTGGTGATTTGTGAAGTGGAAAAGAGCCGCGGAGGGGGGAGAGAGATGCTGGAGGAAGGGGGATGATGCCCAAATTCCTTGTCCTGTAACATCATGTGAATTTTTGTCCTCCTTCTGACTCATGCTCTAGCTGGAAACCGACTTTCTGTTGCCCTACATGTGAGAAGGATTTGGGGATTTTGTGCGGAGTGGTCCAGGGAGCGCTGTTGTGCCTGACTCCCATCCCCTCCTTGCCAACTGGAGCACTCACAGCTCTCTCCCATCTCCCTTCCCACATCCCAAATCTCTGGTTCTTTTCCAGCTCCCTTATAGTAGCTTTTTAAAAATCCTTTTTTTTTTTTTTTTTTTTTTATTTTGGCCTGTGAATATTTTTTTCCCTGTGTAGGAGAGGGAACGATTGTGCACTTTTTACTCCATCTTGGTTCCATGTAAGGAATAAGCCAGAAATACCTTCTTTCAAGATGCGTTATAAAAATACAAGCCTTTGCTTCCAGAGGAGTAAAATACCCTCTGTAACAAAAAAAGGTTATTGAACATTTTAGGTATTCGAGGTGCTCCTTATCAGGCTTTAAATTCTGAAGCAAAATTTGCTTTATTCAATGCCATCAAAGCAGATGCTTTCACCTCAACAGCTCTTCCCACCTATGACATATTCCCACATTTCCCTGCTGTGCCACATTCCCACCCAGCATCCTTCCCGAGAGATCCCTCCATGCCAGGTGGGATCGTCCCCATCAGTGTTGGGGGACAGGGGGGGTTTGAGCGCCTGTGTATTTGGGATTTGGGCGTCGTCACAGGAATTTTCAGGGTGGTCCCAACCCCTCTGTGCTGCAAACGGGGGCTGTGTGGGAATGTCAGCATTGCTGGGATGCTCTTTGTAGCCTAATTTATGGTGGAAACGTAACTTGCAGAAACCGGGCGAGTGGACTAAGAAGTTTAACAAACTAATAAAATGATGAAAATAAAAATAATTACGAATAAAAATTATTATTATTATAACATTATTATTAATATTATTAATAACAGCAACAACAGATTTATTGTATGTGAACAACATGATAATTAGGAAAATATTAAATTAAGAGTAAAAA
>VZRQ01000374.1:91424-131790 GCA_013397975.1 Machaerirhynchus nigripectus
TTTTTTTTTTTAAGCTTATTCTTTTTAAACTCAAGGTATTTTAAACACGAGGTGTTCTTAATTCCTCAGCAGCAACAAAGAGCAAGGGCTGGGTGGGAACGGAGGAATAACGGAGACCGCGTCCAGCGCTGTGCCTTGAAGGGAGCGGGCGCATCCCTGGGAGCATCCTCTGGAAGGACGCTCCCTGGGTGTGAAATAATTAGTCCGATTGTCTGATTGCTCGTCCAGGGGAGGCTGGGGCGGCTGCAGCGATTCCTTCAGCTGGCCTTTTGACGGCGATCCATTAAATTGCTGTCACGCTGCACGTCTCTCACGTAGGGGCTGGGAAAGTCAAGCCGTCGAAGGCGCTGGCTGGGCAGAGCCGGGCGAGGGGAGGGGGATGCTCCAGGAGGGAAAGGGCTGCTGCTGCCCTTCCCCTCCTTTTCCGTGCTTTTTCCCGTCCCTCCGGCTCGGTGGGTGTGGAAGCACACGCCGGGGATGTCCGCGTTGAGCAGGCTCGCAGGGGCTGGGGCGGTAGCGGTTCCACGTGTGCGTGCGCTGGGGAGTGCGGGTTCAGGCATCCGTGAAGGTGTTGGAATTGCAGCGGGAAGAAGCCGGGAAAAGGACTAACAGAACATGTGGTCTGGGCTTGTGGGAGGCTTTGGGGAATGCTTATGAAGTAAAAATGCCTGAAGTGGCGCACTGTTTTATCCGACTTCTTATAGAGGCAAATTTCCTTCCCTTTTGTGCTGGTTTTTTTGTTTGTTCTTCATTTTTTTCCCCTTCTTTCCTTCCTTTAACCCTCTGGTGAAACTGACTTTCTGGCAAATAGCAAAAATGATGAGCTTCTTTGAAATATCCTCTGACTGAGCCTGATAGTCATCCCTGCTCTTGACTTACCTGGCTAGATGTCGATAAGGAGTAATGAATATGTATTGAAATCCCTGATAGCTTCCCAGCAGAGCTGAAAAGAAATGATGAATGAGGCCTTTGTGAAACACTGGGAGCAAAACACTGGGTTCTGTTTCATCCCTGATGCAAAGTTTCCCGGAGACTTCTGGTTTGGGCTCAGATTCCTGATGAAAAGTTGCTCACTGATGCCATGGTGTTCTGAGAAGTGCTTCCCAGGTGCTTTTCCATTGTCCAAGGGGAACCTGGATCTTTCCTTTGGCAGCAAGAATGGGGGGGGTGGGATTCCTGAATTAGGGGTGTTTAACTCTTGCATCACCCTTTAGAGGTGACATGTGTGTGCCCACGCTGTGCCAGCATGGGACTGTCACAGCTGTCTGCAGCCACAGGGACGTGAACTGTACCCAGCATTGTCCCTTTACTCCTGGAGTATGGGTTTTGTGTAAAAACAGACTTGCACCCATAGCTTGGATGAGGATGTGAGACTGTTAGAGGGGGGAAAGTATTTTTCTGGGTGTGTTGCACAGCTCCCTTGTACCCCAGCACAGAAAATTGGCACTTGCTGCCAAAACCGTCGGGAGCTGCCCTGGGGTTTTTAAATGCAGCACTGGGGAGGGCAGGTTGCACAAAGGGAGTGAGTGTGAGGGCAGCTCCAGCCTGAGGAATGTGAAATTTATGGAAGAAAAAAGAGAAAGTATATTTTAGGTAGTCTTTTCATCTCTTGCCTGCTGAGTTTGCTTTGGTGAGAAACTTGGGAAGATGATGGGTGGCTCTTCTCTGCCGTCTGGGTACCAGTGCCATAACTCTTCCTTTTGGCCTTAATTTGGTTTCTTCAGCTGCTGGATTTATTTCTTTTCTTAGAAGGGGAAGGTAACCCCATGCAGTTGGGGCACGTTCTGTGGATACCTCTCTGTTTGTTTGCCCTTTCTGGATCCACACTGAGAAAAATCTACCCCAGCCCTGTCACCATCCCCGGTAGCCCCTGGCATCCCCTGGTCCCACCTTCAGGCAGCTGTGACAGGCAGGCAGAGCTCTCCACCCAGGCCATAATTAAGCTGGGTTTTATGGCTCTGCCACCAGCCACTCACTCCCTGCATTCCTTTCCTCTGAGGTCTCTGGGCTCATGGGTGGATGGAAGGGTGGGTGAGAAATCCCCTGCAGGGTCCCATCTGTCCTGCAAATGCTGCCTCTGGATTTTCTTTCCAGCTGTTTGACATGGACTCTCATCACCACAACAACAAAAAAATCCCAACAAGCCAGCTTGGGTTTATGAGGGAAAAAAAAAGGGATAAATCACTTGGATATCTGCTTTTAAATGCTACTAGTTCTGTCATTCTCTTGCCTTGTTTGTCTTCAGAAAATCCAGTTAGTTAGTTGTGTGTCAGCTAAAAATCTAGTCAAAGATTTTTGGAAGATAGTCTCTGTGGGTGAGGATGTTGGAGCAGACCTGGTATTTCAGCAACACTGCTGCAGGGACTGGTCCAAAGTCCATGGCTGTCCTGGAGCTTTTCATAGAATTGGCCAAGCCATGGGAATGTGAGGCTCTGCTTGCCTGGGTTTTTTTAATAATTTTTTAAAAGTATTTTTTATTTTGGTTGCAAATGAGGAAACCAAGGCACAGAGGCTCTCCAGGGAGCCTGGGCCAGCTGCTGGCTCCTTGCCTGCTTTGTGCCCATCAGGATGTTCTTGCCGTGGCTTTCAGGTTTCTTCCAGCTGCTGAAGGACTTGGAAGGAGTCTGGATAAAAACACGTGCCTTGTAGGGATGATACAACATGAGCTGGAGAATTAACGGTTGCTCCTGTTCTTTTTCCTTGCAGCCTGTGGGCCTCAGCTTGCCAATTCCCCCACTGTGATAGTCATGGTTGGCCTCCCAGCCCGGGGCAAGACCTACATCTCCAAGAAGCTGACTCGCTACCTCAACTGGATCGGTGTCCCCACAAAAGGTAAGGCTTTCACTGGCTTCCAGGGGAAAAAGCAGGAGGTCTGGTCCTCAGGAATTCCTCTGGGAGGTCAGTGCTTTGGGAGATGGGAGGTAGTGGGGAGTGTTTCTGAGATCCCACAGGCCAAGTATCCATATTTTCACATCCTGCTGCACCCCAGGTTCTCCTTCTCCTTGAAGACCAGGGGATGGCCCGAGCCATTTGCTCTAAGGATATAATTTCTTGGCCCCAGCTTTGTTAAACTGCAGAAGCTGCACAGCTGAGTCAAGCTCCTCATTTTGATGGTTTTTTCCCTTTCCCACCCAGTTTTCAATGTGGGGGAGTACCGCCGCGAGGCCGTGAAGCATTACAGCTCCTATGACTTCTTCCGTCCTGACAACGAGGAAGCCATGAAAGTCAGGAGGTGAGTGTGGGCACCCCCTCCCTGCTCCCACAGGGGTGGGGAAGCCCATGGCTGGGAGCACAGTTACCCACTTCGGGGGTGATGGACAGAAAAGTTGGGCTCTGAATTTCCCCTGGATTTAAATTTCCCCTGCCTGCCCAAGGAGGCTTCTCAGAGCTCAAAACTGAATCTCTACGGGACTGGTAACTTCAGGGTGACCAACACACCCAGAGGACATCAGGGCCACGTGTCTGTCTCCTCTTTTGCAGGCAATGTGCCATGGCTGCCCTGAGGGACGTGAAGCTGTACCTGACGGAGGAGGCCGGGCAGATTGCGGTGAGCTCCGAGATGTGCTCTGGGCTTTGGCAGCTGTGCTGGCCCCAAACGTCCTCTGCAGTCCTTTCTCTGAGAGGGGCTTACTGGGAAACCAGGCCTTTGTGGTGCTAATTGAGATATTTTGCTTTTAAAGGTTTTTGATGCCACCAATACCACACGGGAGAGGAGAGGGATGATCCTAAACTTTGCCAAAGAGAACGGATTCAAGGTTGGTGCCATGGGGCTGATGCCTGCATTGTGAAGTCCGCTGTAGTGTAGAGTTGGTGTATCTTCTTTCACTCATGTGTTTTCCTCATGCTGTTCCTGTGTGAGGGAGATTTTGCTGCTGGGTTTAATTAAAAATATGAAACTCTTCCCTCATTCCCTGTGCTGAACCCTGGAGAAGGAAATGATGGGAGTGGGGCAGAGGGGGGAGCGCAGGGAGGTCTCTGGTCAAGCAGGGAGGAGGTTGGGTTGTGCAAGGAGCTGGTTGAATGTTACAAACCTTGTTGGTGGCTTTCCAGCTGAGCTTTGCTTTGCTTCCCAGGTGTTCTTCATTGAATCTGTCTGCAACGATCCCAACGTAGTTGCCACCAACGTTATGGTAAGTGTGGAACTTGTGGAAGTGTCCTGCTTTAGCTTTCCCTCTGTAGAGAGGTAGGAATGGCATCACCTTCACAAGCCCTGGTCCTCCTGGTGGACTTCAACCACCCTGGCATCTGCTGGAGGGACAGCACAGCATGGCACAGGCAGTCCAGGAGGTTCCTGGAATGTTTTGATGATGACTTCCTTCTCCAAGTGATAGCACCTCTCCTTGTTTGCTCTCCTCTCTTGCACCTTGTTGTCACCAACTAGGAGAGACTGGTGAGGACTGAGAAGCTCCAGGGCAGCCTGGGCTGCAGCGGCTGTGAAGTGAGATGTCAGGAGAGCAGATTTTGGCTTGGAGTGGGATAAAAAGCCCAGGAGGGAAGAGGGGCCCGAGAAAACTGGTCAGTGTTCAAGGATCATCTTCTCCAAGTTCAGCTGTGATGCATTCCCAACAAAGGAGCAGGCATCAAAAATGCCAGGAGGGCTGCATGGATGAGTGAGGAGCTCCTGGACAAACTCAAACTCTTAAAGGAAGCCCACAGAGGATGGAAGCAAGGACAGGCAGCCTGGGAGGAATACAGAGATTGCCTGAGCAGCCAGGGACTGGGTTAGGAAAGACAAAGCCCTGGCAGAACTGGGGAACTGCAGGCCCCGTGTCACCTCAGTGTTTTGTGAGATCATGGAGCAGATCATCCTGGAAACTCAGCTAAGGTATATGGAAAATGAAGAGGTGATTGGTGGCAGCAAACTGTGCCTAACAACCAAGGGCTGGAGCATCTCTTGCTCCTGTTGGGAGCTGCTGTCCCATGTTGTCCCAGTGACCAACTTTCCGGGAGGTTGCACGCAGCCTTTTCCACAACAGAATGCTCAGTTTGCCCTTTTTTTTTTTTTTCCTTCCCAAGCTGGATTTTTTTTTTTTTTGAGGATTTTAATCCCTTTATTTGGAAACTAATGCTTAAAGGGCGAGAAAATGAGCTCTTAGCTGAGCGTGGGATTTTGCTCCACGGGGAACTGCAGATGAATGGTCCTCTTAGTGCTGGGATCAGTGTGAAAAATACACCCCAGGCCTGGGATGCTGCCACATGTGTTGATCCCACCGTGTTATCCTGTTGGTTTTAGGACTGCTTATGAAGTTACCAATGTGTAATGCTGCTGCTCAAACCCAAATCTTCAGGAAAAACAGCGTGTTAGATTAGTTCAGGCAGGACTTAGCCCGTGAGGGTTGTGGATATTCACATTGCCTGTTTCTAGTGTCTTTCAGCCCAGTAGCTTGCAGGAGATAATGCACAGAAAGGGGTTGAATGTTGCCATCCTACTGTCCTGCTGCTGCACTGGGATAAGCATCTTGTCTAAGCTCATGCACTTTCCATTCTCAGCTTGAATTTGAACCTGATGGGGCTTTTTTAGCCATAAGGAAGCTCAGTTTTCCTGCTGTGCTTGGGTGGTGAAGTGCTACCCCAACTCCTTGGGAGAGTAGGAGTGGACTGATGAGCATCTGTACTAATCATGCAATGGTTTATACCAAATTCTCCCACCTGATGCTTGGGTTTGGGTCTAGTTTGCTTCTCTTCTGCCCTGTGATGAGTGATGACTATAAAGAAGTCATCACTTAGTTTCAGCTAATCGCTGGATCTTGGCAGGACTTTGAAATTCCAGATCAGCATTGTCTGGCTTGGAAAGCTTCCTAACCTCTCCTTGTGGCATGGCTTCTTTGCCGTTGCAGGAAGTCAAACTGTCCAGCCCAGATTACCGGGACTGTAATTCCACCGATGCCATGGAGGATTTCATGAAGAGGATCAATTGTTACCAAGCCAGCTACCAGCCCCTCGACCCTGATGACTATGACAGGTGAGAGACCTTGACTTCTGAGCTGCCTTGAACACCTACCTCCCCCCAGGAGAGGAGCAGTGAAAGGTGGAGCTGTATTTCACTTCATCTTCAAACACCTGACTGTGCTAGAATGAAGTGTGGCCAGGCCTCACCTTGAATTCAGGCTTTTTTTTCTTGAAAATGCTGGTTTCCCCTGGTCCTGGGCCAGGGAAATGGACACTGACACCTTCCCAGGCTCTTCTGGCCTCAGATGAGTTGTTTTCAACCTTGTTTGGGTCTAAATACAAAGGCTTTGGGAAAGTGTTTCGGTGGTTGAGGTACTTTTGCCATTGTCCCAGTTAAAGGAAGGGACTGCTTGGCTCAAACCACAGGATTGAGCAAGCCCTGTGGTTTCTGCCTGGTTGTTGTGTGCCTTGGAAGAGCTTTGCTGTCCTGCCTGACTCTGCAGGCACCTCCCAGCCTTTGCACTGCTCACAAACACGGCTGTGTGCCCTGCACGGATTATCCCGGTCCTGCTGATCCCCCTCCTGGGGAGGAGCATGTTCCTTGTTAGTCCCGTTTAATCCTCTTTACTGCTGCAAGAGGAGGGGTGGCGATTACACTGGTGCTGTTCAGCTCTCCATGAATCCCCGTTACCTGTTGGCTCCCTGCTGGAAATAGCCCGCAGGAAATCCTTTGAGCCGGGCGATTACGTGGACAGAGATAACTCACAGGGGCTGCCTTTTGAGAATGACATCTCTGTCTGTCCCCAGGGAACTTTCTCTCATCAAAGTTATCGACGTTGGCCGGCGGTTCCTGGTCAACAGGGTTCAGGATCACATCCAGAGCAGGATTGTTTATTACCTAATGAACATCCACGTCCAGCCCCGCACCATTTACCTCTGTCGGCACGGCGAGAGCGAGTTCAACCTCAAGGGGAGGATTGGAGGGGACTCTGGCCTCTCCAACAGGGGCAAGAAGGTGAGGCAGAAGGACAGTGCTCCCCTGTGGCTTCCAGGAGTGATTTGGCTGCAGTAGATGCTGTGCCATGGGTTAAGTGCATGTTTGATGACAACTGGGCTGCTGAGGATCCGTCTGAAGCTCTTGGGGATCAATGAGTGCGTGGCTGCCCTTCCCCTCAGAGCAGAAGGCTGATCTGTTTGCCTATGGAAGGCAACACTTACTGGGAAGCAGGGAAGAAGGCCCATTGGGAAGCTATGGACCAGGAATCAACCTTTTTTTTTTTTAATGTCCCACAGTTTGCAGTGGCACTGAACAAATTTGTGGAAGAGCAGAACCTGAAGGACCTCAAGGTTTGGACCAGCCAGCTAAAAAGGACAATCCAAACAGCAGAAGCTCTCCAGCTGCCCTACGAGCAGTGGAAGGCCCTCAATGAAATCGATGCTGTGAGTATCTGTGCAGCCAGAACAGCTGGGTGGGGCTGGTTGTTGCTTGACAACAGAAAGTCAGGTTTTGCATGGTGGCTGTGCTGGTGCTTTTTGACTTGAGCATGTCCGGTGACCTTGTGGTTGTCCTGTCCTGGCAGGGTGTGTGTGAGGAAATGACCTATGAAGAAATCAGGGAGCAGCATCCAGAGGAATTTGCTCTGCGTGATCAGGATAAATATTACTACCGTTATCCTTCTGGGGAGGTAGGTCTGCAGGGAGGCCCTCAGAGATGGGACTTTTACTTTAAATGTGTCCTTTTTGTCTTCATTCTGTCCTCTACTCTTGAGCAGGGGAGCAGTGAGAGCTCCAAGAAACCAGAATTAAAAGGGATCAGGGCTCATATTTACCTCTACCTTGAGCTCTTGTGAAATCCTGGTATATTAAGATCTCACTAAGATATATGTCACTTAACAAACAGTCCCACTGACTTTATAGCAAATTATTAGGAAAAGGTCTCTGGAGGTTTCTAGTCCAACCTCCATCCTTATATCCACTCAAAGTGTTGTGCTGGCCCAATTTCCTTTCATTTCCAAAAAAAGCAATTTTCACCTTGTTCTCGGTATCATTCCCTAAGGGTTGGTGGTAATATCTCTGTTCCTGGCAGTCTGCTTTCAGGGTGTGACACAATGAGGTGGGAATTGACATCAGTTCTGGGTGATACTTTGGGCTGTGAATTGAGCTAATTATCCCCAAATTGAAAGTCATGCCCATAAATATTTCAGAAAAGTCTTTGGAGACATCCTCATGACTGTGTTTCTAACAGAAGAGTGTGTGGGGATATCAGCCACCAACTCTGGGCATCTGGGGCTCCTTCTGGCTGCCTGTCATGGTTTTTTATGGGGCCCTGGGGTTTTTCAGGTTTTTCTAGACTTCTCAGAAGTTAGAAATCTGCACAAAATCAAATTTCAAGATGATAGAGAGGCTCTAACTTCAAAGCCCTTGCTGCTGACCTTAATAAACTCTCCAGGACTGAGCTGTGATTTGCTGAGATGTGAATGGCTCCTTCTCTGACAGAAGCAGAAGTTCTAGAGTAGCCTGAAGATGAGGATTTGTTTGTTTTTAGCAGTTTGTTGGTTTACTCAGAGGTGTGAAATCAGGAGGTGTCCCAAGACAAGGACTGTTGTTTCTTTGGGCTGCTCGTGGCTGTGATTCTGTGCCTCATCTCCCATCCCTTCTGTCCCAGTCCTACCAAGACCTGGTGCAGCGCCTGGAGCCGGTCATCATGGAGCTGGAGAGGCAAGAGAACGTCCTTGTCATCTGCCACCAGGCTGTCATGCGCTGTCTCCTGGCCTACTTCCTGGACAAGAGTGCAGGTGAGCTCCCTGTGTCTGGGAAGAGAATTGACCCTGCTGGAGGAGGGATGATGGATACAGCTGCGGGGAGGTTGTGTTCACATCCTGGAGCCTGCATGTCTTTGGTGTGGGGTGAAGGGTGTGTGAGCCTGCCTTTGGAGAGGAGGTGGGATAACTTTCCTGCTTGGCTGTCTCTGCAGATGAAATGCCCTACCTGAAATGTCCCCTCCACACAGTGTTGAAGCTGACCCCAGTAGCCTATGGTGAGTGAGACCTTCCTAAACATGCTTGGGGGGTTTGACTTGTACCGCCTCCTGAATCCAGGCTGCCTCTGGCAGAAAAGCAGGGATCTATGGATGGGGCACTTGTTAAAATCCTGTGCCTGCTGGATTTGCTGATCTGTCTCTTTGTGCTCCTTCCTGCAGGCTGCCGGGTGGAATCCATCTCACTGAACATTGAAGCAGTCAACACCCACAGAGACCGGCCAGAGGTGAGTGTTGCTTTTCCCTGGAGCTGTCCTTTGGTGTCCCCCTCCCATCCCCTGTGGTCAGCTGGCAGTGGGAACGCCTGGGGTGGGCCATGGGCAGATTGCCCATGATGCTCAGCTGGGTGCTTGGAAGTGCTGCTGGAATACTGGGAGCATCAGATGGGTTCTTCCTCTGCAAAGTCGTGGCCAGTTGAGGGTTTTCCAAGGGAAAAGGACTGTTGCATGTTCCTGATTCCCAGCGTGTGTGCCCAGGGAAAACTCCTCCCTGGTCTTCGACTTTCACCTACCTTCAAGGTCATCCGCTCGCCTGAGCAGGGAATGGAGCCGTGGATGGAGAAGGTGCCTTCTCCCAGGTCTCCCAGCTGGCTGGCAGAGCCTGGGCTCAATGCTTGCCCTACATCTGCCTCTGAGGGTCTTTTTCCTGGTATGCCCGTGGCTCTCTGTCATTCTGCAGGGTGGGAGGTGGCAGTGCTGGGCTGGGGATCCTCTGTGGAGGAGACCCCTTGTGTGGGGAAAAACTCTTGTAAGGTCGGGTCTGTCTGCCAAGTGCTCCACTGGAGCTCAGCAGCCAGAACAGGAGGATGCCACCTCGGTGTCAGGGCTGGGCAGCCACCCAGAGTGGGCCACAGGGAGCCTGGCAGCACCCATGTCCCAAGATACTGGGGCACTTCCAACGTGCGCTTAGCGGTGGTGGAGCCCAAAGTGATGCTGAGCAGTCGGAGCTGTCCCCTTTTGGCCCACATCTCCTTTCCTTTGCTGCCTGACCTTGTCAGGTGGCAGCACCTGAGCCGCCTGTCCCTCCCCACAGCTGTAGGGGGGAACCCAGTCCTTCCCCCTGCATGGGGCCATTGATGCCCTGCTTTGCCGCCCTCTGTGGGGATGGCAGGAAGGCCTAGGGTAGGATGGGGTGAGACACGTGCCACGTGCTTGGGTGCCCCTGCTCGGCTTCGCCTCCATCCCTCCTCGCTTGAGTTGGAGCTTGGCGCGGTGCCGACCCTCGCTGGCTGCTCTGCTCCCACTTCCCAGATCTTCCTAATCAGCCTGGGCTGGCTCATCTTCCCTCTTCTTGCTTTCACTCCTCTCTCTGGGTGGGGGGACCAGCTTTGAGGAGGAGACCAGTGGGCACCTCTGTGGTGGGCAGAGTCAAGGCTTGATTGCTGCTGGGTGTATTTAGCTACCTGTAGTTACTTTTTTTGTCAGCTGAGACTCAGGCGAGGAGAAAATCTCTCTCGTGTCTTGAGTGCAGAGCCTTTTTTTTTTTTTCCTCCCCTCCCCTTCTGTGCTTCTTGAACATTTTGCATCAGGGTTTTNTCCAAAGCCTTTCAGTGCATCCTTTGCTCATTGGCAGATTGTGGGGAAAAGCAGAGGCCACTTTTAAGAAAAAGAAAACCAAAGCAACCTGCTTCTTTTTTTTTTTCCCTTTATAACTGTCGCCTTCTTCCTTTTTTTTTATTTTGCTTTATTTTTTTATATTTACTTTTATTTTCTTTGTCTCACTTTAATTTAGGAAGCAAAGAAGGGACCTAACCCGCTCATGAGACGTAATAGCGTTACCCCTCTAGCAAGCCCAGAGCCCACCAAAAAACCTCGCATCAACAGCTTTGAGGAGCATGTGGCTGTTTCTTCTGCCCTGCCAGGCTGTGTTCCTCAGGAAGTGCCCACGCAGATGCCGGGACAAGTTAGTTGAACTCTTTTCTTTTTTTTTTCCTTTTCTTTTTTTTTCCTTTTTTTGTTGTTGTTCTCGTTGTTTTGTTGTTCATTGTCCTGTCACTCCTGAAGCTGAGGAACTGCTTGCACTTGTTGCCACCTGTGCTGCTGTCTTGAGATGCATCTTCCTCCCACGGCTGCTGTCCCTCCCTGCCTTGGGTCACTGTTGATCCTGTCTTGGGTTTTGTGAACCCAAGCTCTAGGCTGCATTAATTTAGTGCCTTTGCCATCCAGCATCAGCCTCCTGAGGAGTCTCCTTCCTGGAGTGAGCAGGAACAAAGGGCTCGTGCCTTCCCTCTGGGTGTGCTTGGCTCCGGTGTAGACCTGGGCATGGCAATAAATCAAATGTTCTTGTGCTTCCCTTAAGGAGGAGCTGCCAAGACTCATTTTTGGCTGGAGGGGTCTCCTTCATCCTGGAGCCATAGGCAAAATGGGCCAGAAGGCTCTTGGTGTGGTGAACCTGGGTGAAACCCTGTGGGTAGCTGCCATGGTGCTCATGTGTCCTCTCCTCTTTCACCCACCCATGAAGGGACATAGGAAGAGAGGCCTTGCTTGCTGCTCATGTCTCCAGGCACAAACCCCCTCCTAAACTCACTAAGGAGTCCTATATAATCTATAGGAGCCTTTGCCATGCTACCCTTCCCACCAGCTGCCTGTTGGACCTCACTGTCTTGCCCAGCCCCCTCTCCCTGTTGTCTGTGTTATGTGATGTCCTTTCTCCCCTCCTCACCCAGACCTCGGGCAGGTTAGGAACGGCTCCGTGCTCCCCCACTGCTCTGCTTGGTTGCAGCTTTGCATGAGCCTCCCAGGACTGCTGGGTCTCTCTCAGCTCCCAGGACTCTGCTTGGGCTGGTTGAGCCTCACAACAAACCTTCTGCCAGCTCTGGCTGCCCCTCGCTGCTGTCCACTGTCCTCTGCCCGGCGCGGAGTTACTGACGCCTCTCTCTGTTCTCTCTGTCTCTCTGCAGCCTTTACTAGGGAAGGCATGCCTGTAAGTACCTTCTTGCGTCTTATTCCCCCTTCCAACCCTTTTTTCCATGTCTCTTGCCATCCTGCTGGGTTGTTCTGTTGTTGCAAAATCTGGACGGGGTGGGGACAACTTGGAGTTGATATTTTGCTGGTTTTGGGGGGGATTTGTATTAGGAAAAGTAGAGAGGAGACTGTGGCTGTTGTTTGTGTCCTAGCTTGATGAAATGTCCCAATTTTGTTGTGAAATTAAGCAAATTCTCACTCACACTCTGATGTTGTCTATGGGCCATGCTATTGGGTTTTCCTGGAGTTGTCTCCTCTGAGATAGCACCTTGTACTGTAGGTGAGAGACCTGGTGGTCTGTCCTTCCTGAGGGCTCCGAGTTGTGTCTGAGTGATGGCACCAGAGAGGTATCTGAGAAGCTTCTGACCTTCTCAGGAATGTGTTTGCTGGAGCTGGGTGATCCTGGGATCAGCCATCTGCAGTTCTGCAAACCTGGATTTTTGGGAACAGTCAGCCTAGATGTCATGGGCAGAGTAAATGCAAATTGTCCTCCTCTGCCTAGAGAATGCAAGACATCTTGAGCATTTAATGCACTAATTATGAATAGTCAAGGCTCTGGCAGTTTGGCTTAGTGATCCCTGATAGATCCCTGAGTAACAGGAACAGGACACCTCCTGGATAAACTTGAAGCCTTTGGACTTAATTCATGCTACATCATTGACTTGAGAGCAGCAGTTGTTGAGCAGTGCTCAGATGTCTTCTCAAAGACTTGGAAGACTTTGGGGCTGAGCTGATACTGGGGTAGTGCCCAGGGGCCTTTTTGCCTTCTGAGGGCCAGTTCAAATCAGCAGGGCCACTTCAAATCAGCCTGTGAGCATCCCTGGCTGGGGATGTTTTGTGGGCTGAAGATGGGGGGATCTGCTCTAACATGGCCAGGCCAGAGCTCAGCCCTGCCTGTGTGTAGCAGCTGTTGAACCTCACGTTTATTCCCCTTTTAGAGTAAGCCTTTTTGAGAAAAGGGAAGTTAGGGCTGTTGCACTTGGCTTTGCTGGTGGACAGGCTGGGTGAGATCACTGTGCTCCTGTGCGAGTGTAGAGGTTGAGTTGCCCAGCATGGCCTGCATGCCTGTACTCCTTCCCTTGCTGCTCCTGGCCACTGAAGCCCCTGATTACATACCAGATCCTCTTGGATTGCTCTGAAAGCATTTTAGTCTTTGTCCATCCCTCCCTCCACCTTTTTCCCATCTGTATTGTAATAAAAAGCACTGCATGCCTCAGTGCTGGCTGGGACACTGAAAACACACTCTGGTGTTGAGTTTGGGAGAGGGATGTGTCAGATTTTGCTGGAGCAGTCAGTGATGGTTACCCACGCCAGGTGTAGGCTGGCAGCAGCAGGTTTAAAATCTCCAGCTGCTGGGAGCCTGTCTCCACCTCCTAGTGTGGGACTCAAAGGCTGCCTCTGTGGGACCCATGAGGACACGCCAAACTCAAGGCTTGGTGACATTCACACTGCTGTTAGCTCTTGGGGGCTGCTGCCTTGCACACTTGTTTGGTCCCTCACTGTCACCTCCTGAATGGGGTTGGGGAGGTGGAAGGTGCCTCCTTCACAACTTGCACCAGGGGCCTAGGTTGGTAGTGGGAGCTTCACTGCATCAGCCCTCACTGTTGGGGTCTTGACCCCCACCCAGGAGGAGCAGGGGGCACCTGGAGAGGCTGGGGGACATGGCTGAGTACCTCAGAGTCCTCCTGGCTGTGAGGTTGAGCTGACTGGGGGTCGTGGGACTACCTGGTGTGATGGTTTCTTTTCCTTTTGCTTGGTTTGTGATCCAAAGTGCACTTTTGAACAGTCACCTGATCCCCTCCCTTCTTCTCCCCTTCACTTTTCATGCTTAAAAAGAAGACCCGTTTGTCACTTTCTCAAAGTTTTCTCTTTGTTAATATTTCCAAGGTAAATGGCTGTGGTGCATGTGGCTTTTCCTAACCCTCCTCCTGTCTCCTTAGAGAACAGCTTAGCCTGCTCTGCCTCATAGCCTGGCCATGATTCCTGGTGCTTGTAAGAGGCAGCTTAGGTAGTAAAAGCATTTAAAAAAAAAAGAAAACTCAAAAAAAAAAAAAAGGATAATCCTTCCTAGCTGTTTCCTAGTCCTTTTTTTTCCCTACCTTGTTTCATGTAGTTCTGTGAGTTGGGAAATGTCCTTGTGGTCCCCTGGGCTTCTCCTGGAGCAGATGCTCTCCTCGGGGCTGGTCCTGCTTGTGTTTAGCTGGTTGTCTCTGGTTTTGTGGTCCTCACCACGTGCTGGTGGGTACCTGTTGTCGTCATCCTGCACCAGGGCTGTGTCTGGAGTGCCTCTTGGGCCCATGGAACCTCATGGGGTGTCATCAGGGGAGTTGTGCTGCTGTTCTACCATTGGTGGTGGCTGGTCCTTGGCATGGCCAGTGGGAGCTGCCTGTTCTTGGCATTGCCAAGGATGGACAAATAGCGACCTGGTCCTTGGCAGGCGGGGGGACACTGCCCACCCTCAAGGGGAGCATGAGAGAGATGTTTAATTGGGCTGCGTGAACGAGCACTGTGGTCCCCTGTCACCTTGCCTTGCGTGGACCAAAGAGCAGCTTCAGAAGTGCAGGCAGGGTGGGGTGGGAGGGTTGCCTTGGGTTCAGCTCAGTTTTTAGGGATATCTAAATTTTAACCCTGTAATTAAAGTCAGGCAATGCTTGAGGAGCTGAGTAGCGAGTCAGTCACCTGCCTCTCTCCTGGGTGGGCAGTGTCCTCCCCTCTGTGCTGGGTGCTTTGTAGTGACCCGTGTGTGGCTTTGTTCCTCCTCGTCCTCTCGTTCACGTGTTCCTCCAAGGTGCTGCTGGGCTGGGGCCTGTCCCCAGCACAGCCCCCAACGCCTCTCCTTCCCCTCTCGTTCCAGAACATGAACAACTCCCAGAAGCCATCGTGACTCCGTGGGCACCGTCGCGAGGCCACCGGCGCTGCCGCCGGCGCCGCCAGCTTCTCATCCCATCGCCATTCCCGAAGCTTGCTTACAAACTGGTCCCCTGCGGCTGCGGCGAGGCCGACCCTCGGCTGGCTCCACTCACGCTGCCCGTTCCTCCGCAAAATCCCGCGCCGCTGAGCAGGGAGGGATGCAGGAGAGCAGAGGAGGAGCCCAGCTCCCCGCCGGGGTCACCACCAGCTCTTCAGGCTGCAGCGTTTGCTCTCCTCTCCAGCATCCTGTTAGGTCGTAGCGAGCTGTAAAGTGCTTCTGTAGTGCACAGGAGTTTAATTTTCCTCTCTTTCAGTGGTTTTGATCTTCTGTATAGATGATTGGTACCCATCCATCTCTGGGTGGGGTGTGTATATATGTGGATGGTGCGGGGTTAGCAGAGAAATAGGGGGAAGGGGGGGGTGGGTAAAGGGGTTTTGCATATTTTTAATTATTATTATTGTTAATTACTTTTGAATAAGCCCCTTACATGCTGTGCTGCAGTCCCTCACCCACACTACAGCCTGTCGCACACGCCGGCCTGGCTCACGCAGATCTGTGAGCACCAGGAAAGCAGCTCTGTGAACTCCTTCACTGCAAGAACTGCTGGGTTTAATAAAAAAACCCACCCATTCTTTCACTTTTTTTTAATCAACATACCTTAAAGGGGTTTGCAGAGAGTGTAGATCTGCTGCCAAAACCGGTTGAAAGCTGCCTGCAGTGCATGGGGAACCACGCCAGCAGGGGTTTGGGTGATGCTTTCATCTTGGGGAGCACCCAGGGATGGTCTGGGTTCAGGCATGGGTTGAATTTTGGGGAGGCTGAGCACTGTTTGAGGTGCTGTGCTGGTACTTCATCTCCCCTTTCCTCTTTTTTTAGATGGAAGTGGAGATACTGGGAAGGGTTTGAATCCCTAGGCTTAGATGCATTTTGTAGACACGCAGGTCTCATGGAGTTGGCCACAGGTCTGGCCAGGTTGCAGGAGTCCCTGTCTGACTGCAAAAAGCCACAAGAAGGGACAGTTTTGTCTGTATTTTTAAAATTTTATATATACACACACACGTGTGTGTATATGTGTATACTTAGACACTGCTTGGTTTTTGCACTTTATTTGTGGCAGAAGCATAACTACTTTAGTTTTTCCAAGTTGTGCCCCTTCGCAGGGGAAGCCTGAATACAGGCAATTTTTTCTGTTTGGTTTTAATTGTATTTTGCATGCTGGAAAGCTGAGACTACAAAATAATAGTAGTTACAGTGCTTGAGGTGGGGGGAACAGGGTGAGGTCCTGACTGGCTCCATCGGTCAACTCCCAGTGGTTTGATCCATAAGATCCATTGTTGGCAGCCCGTCCTGGGCTGGGAGACAGCAGTTAAAAATGGCAATTAACCACTATTGCTTTGTGCAAAAGTCTGTGGATTTTNNNTCCATAAAGTGTGTGGTTTTTTTTTTTTTTTTTTTTTTTTTGGGTGTTGGGTTTTGGTTTTTTCCCCCCACCTATGTGCAGCACCTTCTCCATCTCATGTTTTTTTTGGCTGGAGGCAGGACGTGAGGGCAGCCGGGCAGCCACCCCTCCTGCAGCACTGGGCTGGGGGACTGGAGGTGGGCGCAACCCTTTGGATTCATCCTTCCCATGGCTTTCCCCAGTGTCCTGTGTAGCGAACACTATCCCCAGAGCTGAGAGCGGAGAGATTTAGGGGCGAAATGATGATTTTTTTTTTTTATTTTTTTTTTTTTCTGTGTGTATGTTTGGGGGGTGGGTTTGGTCTGTTTTTCCTTTGGGAAAAGGCGAACCACAGTGCCTCGCGCTTCGGCCTCGCGCTCGGAGCGGCACCGACGGCGGGAGGGCGCCGGGGCCACGCTCAGCCCGGGTCCCACGGGGGTGACAGTCCCGGCAGTGCCCTGCCTGTGTGTGCTTGTGCATATGTGTATCATAGTCCTGTACAGATAGAACAAAGAACACTCCCCACCCTGGCCCTGCTTTATTTCTTTTTTTAATAGCCTCATTAAAAGCAGAGCTCTCCCTGCGCTTTCGGTTTCTCTGCCTTTCAGATAAATGAATGTTTTGGGGAGGCCACTCACTTGGCTCTTATCAGCCTCTTTCCTGGGGAGTTTTATCTCTCTCCTCCTCCTGCTGCAAAAAGATAAGCCAGCAAATACCAACATGACGTCTGGCTGCCCCGAGATCAATCCTGTACACATGTAATTGCGTGGATGTTTTGGTGTGTATTTGTGTGTGTGTATATATATAAATATATATATAAAAAAAACCCATACTGGCCCTAAACTTTCTTCCTTTAGTAATAATAGAGGTCTCAGTAGGTCTACAAAAACCTGAAATTTGAACATGGCATTTTTTCCAGCAATGGGAAAACTGGTCTCTTGAGTTCCTCTCGTGTTGGAGGGGTTGGTGAGATGGTGTTAACCCTGTGCCATCACACTGCCCCAAAAACTCGCTGCCCATCATTTTTTGGTTAATAGAGCCAAGGACTGGGCAGTGATGCCACAGCCAAGGCAGGGTGGGAGAGAGGACACGTCAAACCACACCAATGATTTCTTCCCCCCTCTTTTTTTTTCCCCCGGTTTGTTTTCCTTTGTGATACTTGAATTTATTTTTTTAATTTTTTTTTTGATAGCAAAGCGCTCTTTATTTATTTAATGTATACTGCAAAGCTTGGAGAGAAGGGTGTAGTTACTTGGGATTACCCTTTTTTTTTGTTGTTGATTTGTGGTATGTTAACTGTTCTGTATATATGTCTGGAATAATTGCCTGAGATAAAGCTGTGCCAGCTTAAAAACAGGGTATGCCTTTCAGAAATTTGTATATTTTGCAGTTGCTGGACCAATAAAATATCTTGTTGAAATACAGATGTGACCTGGTTCTTCCTTGTGTTAGAAGTTATGCTCTCAGGCCCTAAGGGTCACCATGTGCCACCCTGTGCTGCCTCATACATGTGTTCCTGTGCCTCATAAATAAAAATTCTCATAAAAGAGAAACTGTGGATGCTCCATCCCTGGGAGTGTTCAAGGATAACCTGGACTAGTGGAAGGTGTTTTTCAAACCATTCTATGAATCCTACAAGTGTTAACACCTACTTAGGACAAGAAAATGCCCCCCAAGCTCAGCATCAACTCAATGACGAGTGCTGCTCCATCGCCCTTGAATAGAAAGGTGATGTACAGAAACTTGTCCTGCCTAGAACTAAATAGGCTGCAAATGAGGCAGGACTAGGCGTTTCTTCAAACCTGGTCTAGTTTGTGAAATCAAATACCTGCTTAAAACAATTTAGTGCTGAGTGAAGGCCTGGACAAGAGCTGTGCCCTGAGATAGGGCTCTTTGCCCTGAAGCCAGGACAACAGCAGCTGCCTCCTGCAAGTAAAGTTCCCTGTAAAGTTGTGGGGGGTTTTTCTGTTAATTTAATATTAATTTATTGTTCCAGAGAAAAAGTGGAAGAAGGCAGGGAAAGGTGTAATTTGACACGATTTTCTGGAGCACACCTTGTGTGGATGCTTCCAATGGGATTGGAGGCTTGTCCTGCTCCAGCTGTTGTATCTCTGAAAGGCTGTGAGGAGCAAAAGGGGCTAAAAGGTGCAGAGTGCTGTGTCCCAGCTCAGTTCCGTGGTTTGGCTCCTGCTGGCTGATGTGCAGCCCTTGCTCTGATTTCCCCATGGCTGGCAGAGCTCGTCAGGCCTTGCTTTGGGCCAGAGCTTTTTGGGGGTGCACAGGGATCATCTCCCTTCTCCCAGCTGCTCTGTGCTCCCGGCCCTCTCACCAGGGAGGACGTTCTCTCACTTTAAGTGTGATTGAGGCATCTGCAATATTATTTTCTAGGTGGACATGCAGAGGTGTGAGACTCTGGTGATGCTCAGTCCCTCCGTGCATCCTGAGGGCAGGGAGGACCCGCGCTCTCCGGGAAATCCAGCAGCCACAAAATTTAAATTTTTTTAGCTATTCTTTTTATCTCTAGCAACTTGGCCATCTCCTTGACCCAGGCACAGACAAAACACTTGTTTCAGGGCAAAGAGCATAGCCTTGCACCCACCTCACAGGGAGTCCTGCAGGGCTGCAGGGGCTCTGATAACACCTCCAGCCAGGGTGGGCTGAGGTCACACGAAGCCACAACAATGCAGCTCCTCTGCCCTCCCCGGGGCAGGCAGGGGCTGTTTGGAAGCCGTGATAAACCTTGTCCTTGCGGGAGGAGCACGGGGGAAAGTTTTGCCTCCCTGAGCACGGCTTTGGGCAGCACTTCCAAGGCTGCTCTGCAGGAAAATCCCACCCTCCAAAAAGTCTGTTCTTCCCTTCCCACGTGCACGATGGGGCTTGTGCCACGCCATCCCCAAGTAAGGGAGGGGAATCCATGCCAATGCCATTCCAGGCAGCATCCTTTATTTTTCTTCCATGTGATGCATTTTGTAGCAGCATCCCAGAGAGGAGAAGTTCCTCGAGGCAGCGCAGCCTTAAAGGTTACACTTGACAGCAGGAGCATTTCCCTGCTCCCAGTCAAGTCCCATTTTTATTAAAAAAAAAAGGAATAAACCCCCAGCTCACTGCTGGCAAACAAGGCGAGAGAACTTGTGATGGCTAAAAAAAAAATAAAAAGGGCAGACCAGTCACGCTGGCTGAGTCAGCTGTGATTGATGGCTCAGGAATGTGTCTGGGATTAACTAAATCACGGGCAAACCTTTACAGTGCAACACGTTGGATGAAGCACAGCCGGCACCGGCTCACCTGCCGCCGGCTGGGGAGTGACTGCCCTCACGTCATGGAATCGGGGATGATTTTTCTTCTTTTTTATCCATCTGTGAGAAAAAAAAAAATAAAATAAAAAGAAACAACAGTTTCCGGAAATTGCTTGGCAAGGGGCTGTAGCAGGAATTATTTGTGGTATTTCCAGGTGTCCAGGTGCATTTGTGCAGTTTTGCTGTCACCAAGACGTCCTGGGAAGAAATGTATTTATGCTGAAATATGGAAAATTTATTTTGTAGCTCTGTGTAAGTCACAGTCTCGCTGCTCCATGCCCAACTCTGCCAAGTGTCTGGGTCCCTTCCCCATCCCCAGGGGAGCCCGTGTTGCATCCATGGTTAAGGGAAAGATGTAAAGATGTGAATATTTGTCCCTCACATTTCCCTTGTTCCTGTGTCCAGCTGTGTCCTCTTTGAGGCTGAGTGCTGCGGTGGATAGAAATAGTGCATCAAAACTGAATTTATTTGTCAGCAGTGCTGGAAGACACTGCATCGTGTGGATGGACGAGTAGTGGTAAGAGTCAACACCAAAAGGGTTGACAGAACCCCAAAACACCTGGTCTAGCTGAAGATGTCCCTGCTCATTGCAGGGGAATTGGACTAGATGACCTTTAAAGGTCCCTTCCAACTTGGACTATCCTATGATTCTATTCTAGGAAATTAATTTACAGTGCCTACATCACGGTTGGCTTCAACTCTCGTGTTCCACCTGGAAGAACCCTGCTCTGTGGTCCACCCCCAGCACCTGGGTCTGCTCTGGGGAGGCTGTGGGTGGACCCAGGAGCTCCAGCTCAGCTGACAGAGGGGAGGGGCTGAATGCCTTGAGGTCTTCTCTGGATGTTATCTCCCACAGTCCCAAGGAAAATCTAATCTGCAACCTGATACGACTGTGACAATGTTACTGAGTCTGGTGAGCTTCAGGGCAAGCCAGATAAAACCCAGCTGATGCATCTGTCCACCCAGCCTGTTGCACAGTGAGAAGATTATTTATTGCTGATCTAAGACTCAGATCTAGCACGGTCTGAAGGGATGGTGATAAGACGACATTCGGGATCCCCCAGGCTTTGTGAATTGCTTCTTCCTCTAGCAGAAGGTGCAGACTCTGATATTGTACCCACTCCTGGCCAGGCACCAGCAAACATTATTTCGTCTTTACTTTAGGAGGTATCTGAGTGCTCTTTGTACTGAAGTTGGTGTTGGTGGCTCGGTGCAGAAGTTAGAGAAGTGGGTGGCAGCAGAGGTTGTGACCAAAAAATGCGTCTGAATTAGAGCTACAAAGAGAAACAGTAATTAAGACCTAACGAATAATTACCACGGGGGATGGCAGCTCAAGAATGAGCAGAGCCCCAAATCCAGATATTTCTAGCTGCAGCTCAAAACCCACAATTAAGCTGTGATTTTGGTCGTTATGAAGAGGTATTTCCAGAGCTGGGTCTTGCCATTCGCTGCCTTTATCCACCCAAATGACTGCCTGAGCATCAGCAGAAACAAAACCCAGCATTTTGATAAATGTCATCCAAACCAGACTGGAGAGCCTGTGTTGGATGCCTCCATCAAATCTGGGTGCCAACCTGTGGGCAGAGCTGGAGATGAAGAGAGGCAAATGCTTTCTGGCTAGCAGGGGATGTGCTGGTTTAGAGGTTGGTGGCACCTAAAATTACCGATGTCCTCCCGTGGGAGTCCCACCATGTGGCAGAAAACGTCACCATGCATTTCTCTGGTTCCTGGTCCCTCTGTACCCACTCATCACCCCGGGGCACTGATCCATCAGTGCCAGAGGGGGAAGGAGGCTGAGGCTCTCACACAGGTACCTGGTCACCCCTTCCACTCCGTGCTGCAGGCACGCTGTCCTTGGGTGTCCCTAGAGGTAACTCATGGCATCACCTGTGTGTCAGGGTGAGGGCACCAGTGCTCATGGCTGATTTCCTTCCTGACCCCCCCCGCTGGTCGTGCTGCAAGGACTGACTTACCCTGGCAGTCCAGGTCTGCTCTTTTCCCTTTCAGACAGTATTAATGTCACCCCCTCCAGTCGGTGACACCACACTGGTGCCCTGACTCATCCACTGCTCCTCCTGCCAGCCTTGATTCACCTGTGACAAGTTCGGATGTGCTCTCCTGCCACACATCCCCCTTATTCTCTCTGCCTGCCTCATCCTTCAGCATCATTTTAGTATTTTCTCCCAGTCTTCCCTATCATCCATTTGGGGAAATTCTCAGCGATACTTTTACACCATCACTGGTGTGGATGAGCCCACCTTTCTGAAGTCACTTGGGCCAGGGAGGTTATCATCTGGCTATAAATTACCCATCAAGGACTGGCTGCTGTATAAGCAAGGCATAAGAAAATAATAAAGCATCGATATTCACCATAATTAATTTGTAATAATGACTGAGATGCCTCTCCAGACTCTCTAACCGGTTTATAGTGAATATTTCTGAGCATGGCCACTGCACAGAGATAATTTAAGCCTCTTCTTATGGCACAATTTTGCCTGTGATGGGGTCTGTTGCAGAGGGGAAGGAAGACAACCTGCATCCCTTAAATAAAATCACTTTCAGGAGTCAGCAAACCCTAGAGAGAGATGGGACTGGAAAGAAAGTGAATTAAGCCAGAAGAGTTGTAATAAAGGGTTTTCAAGACTCATGGTTACAGCTGGATGAAAACCAAGGATCTCGGTTCACCAGAGATCTTCTTTTTGAAACGTAAATAAAAATAAAAATACCTTCCTGTCCAAATGGGATGGAAACTGATATTTTTCAAAATTTCTGAAGCTCCTTTTGACCTCATGAACTGACATGTCATTTTGCCTGTTTTACTGAAGATGTTTGTAAAGAAGTGTTGGCCTTTTCTGAAAAAATATTCCCTTGTTGGAAAACAGTGCACTGGAGTAACCAGTGCTGGGGGAAGAAGAAGCACTGATGGAAGAATGGGGGTGATCTTTTATCCCTCATTAAAGATAAAATGGGGTTTTCATTGCCCTTATCTTACATGGGGCTGGACACCCACATTGTCCACACAGCAGGTCACCCCCAGGCACCTCTTGGGAGACCCAGAAGAGAGGAGCAGCCTCAGGAATGCAGATGTGACTCAGCGTGCTGTCTCTGGCCACTCACTGCCATCCCTGGAAATGCTCCTGGCAGCTCTGTCAGCAGTGCCCCAGACAGGGAAAGAGGCTGGGAGGGGAAGTCTCAAGCCCAAAGCCCACCCGTCTGCCCTTGGTGGTTTTATCACAGCTGTTAATTACCTTCCTATCTGCTAAGCTGATCTGAGCCTGTCTGCACCTTCCTACAGAAGCCTCTCCTACCAAAGCTGTGCTGTCCCTGTGCCTGCACGGGGCCGGGAAGGACGGGCTGGGGGCTGATTAAGGGCTGTGAGGGTGTCAGCCAGCCCGGGATGGCTTTTTGCCTCGACTGTGAAGCTGATTTTCCTGCAGAAAGGCTGACTCCGCGGAGCTGGGAGGGTTAAGCTAAGCCAGGCAGTCGCAGGGCTGCCACGGGGTGAGCCCGTGCACTTGTTGGGTTTTGCTGATGGATGCCATTGCCTCGGTTCGGTTGTGTGCCTGAGACCATAATTTGAGTTTTGCAGCTTCTTTAGGAGCCTCTTCAATTTTTTTTTTTCCCCACAAATGCCACCTAGGAATCTGAAACCTATTTCCCAATGGCAGTGGAATGCATTGCAAAGTGTTTCTCTTTCTGGGTGCCCTGGAGGTTTTTTGTGCTAGCCTGGGGGAGAGGATTTGGCTTCATGGCTTGTCTTTGGCACAGCCAGGATTTTTGGAAATCATGATGTTTGCCAAGAGCATGCGGGAACCCACACAATCCCAAAGTCCAGCCCATCCACTGGCTGTGGATGGAGTTCTCACATCTGTGCATCTCTTGCAGGTTATAGATCAAAGCTGTGGGAGTGTAGAACATCTCAGGTTGGAAGGGACCCATATGAATTATTACATTCAAGTCCTTGCTCCTTGCAGAACCACCTAAAACTAAACCATCAGTGCTAAAAGAAACACAAGCAACAACTCATAAACACAAACTGTGCAGAAAATCAGTGTTGAAGTGCTAATGAGCACGAGCAAACTGTCCCTGCTCCAAAAGGGACTGTGCTTGCCCCTGTGCAAAGGGAAGGTGAAATATTAAGCAGCTGCTGAACTCTGCTACTGTTTTTCAGAGCTGATTTGAGATAAACAGCTGTGGAATCCATCTCCGGAAGAGGTCTGGGTCCAGTTTTGAAGGGTGGAGTTCAAGGCCAGGCTGCTTGGGAGTTCCACTCTCACTCACCATCATCTCATGCTTCAGTAGGCAAATGCCAGAGATCAAGATACCTCTGGATGAGTAAACACTTACTGGGACAGCTTAGGAATAAATCCACCCAAGGAAATGGACCTAATGGCTGTATGAGAATCAGGCTTGGTGTCCTTGGGTGAACTGGATGTGTTTCAGACAGATCCCATTAGCTGCTAACCTCTCTGGGTTATCACCACCTCTGCTGAGACACAGCACTGAAGCCATCAAAAACTGATGTATTCCAGGGTGGAAATCCAGGAGCATCCTCTCCAAGGTAACTAACCAAAGGACCAAAGCAACTACGTGCAAAGAGCAAGTTAAATCACTGTGTATTGGTCATGCCTGCAGTAAATAAATCTGTCATGGAGGTCGTTCCTGATGCTGGCTGGGATTATTTATAGCCCCTGTCCGTAGGAGCTCATCCAAGCAGGCAGGGATCATAGCAGGGCTGTGGCTGCTGGGAGAAATCATCTGTGTTTAAGTCAGGCTGGGAATGCAGGCAGAGCCACACAGGATTCTTCTGGGTGAGCTTTTTTGCTAGCTGAAAATGTTGGTTGGTCAAAAATTGAAGCTCTGTGCATCAGCGTGCCGGGCTGTGTTTGTACTGGCAAACCAACAGGGTCAGGGCAGGGGTCATCAGTGGCGTTTTGGTGTATCCCTGGTGTGTGGCCTGGACTGACCAGGAGCAGTGCAGGGGAGGCCACGGCTCAGGGTCAGCCACGCTGCACCCATCACCCAGTTTGAGTACGTGCATCGGCTGGGGGGGTCTATTGCCCAAAGACACTCTCCCAGAATAAATCAGAGTACTCAAATCAGCTCCTAATTTGAGGCACGCTGAGAAGGATCTTGACCACAGGTGCAGCCTGTGGACCACAGGACTGTGTGGATTGTAACTACAGGGTCTGTGAACAGAGCTGAGGGCAGCATTCTGCTGTCAGGGGGACAATAACCATGAGGGATGAACTGCGTAGGACTGGGAGCAGCTGGGGCCACATGAGCGTGATGCACGCCATGGCCACACCATGCACAGCCCCAGGAAAGTCCCAACACTCAGAGGGAAACTCCATCCTCATGGGTCCATCCCCACCACTTGCACGTGGGAGGGGAAAGCTGTGGGAAAACACCAGGTTTTACACAGTTTTGGGGCAGAGGCACAAAATATTTTCCCCCTCAGCTGCCAGCTCTGATTGTTGAACCACTGAAAGTTGCCTGCTGTGCTGGTGTCTGAGCCTGTGTGTGTGTAAATCACCCCAAGGCAGGCCTGGCCTTGATGGACAGAAAATTGTATTTTTATTATTACTATTATCATTGTTGTCTTTGTTACTATCACTGTTATTATGTCTGGGAGTGGCGTGAGCTCATCCGTGCATCTTGGGAGCCAGGAGGTCAGAGAGGGATCCAGAGAGTGGATTCAGGATAGACCTCCTGGAGCCCAAAGCCCGTGTTTGGTTTATTTGTCCAAGAAGGGTCTGACACAAGTGGTGAATTGCCTAATTTCTCACTCTCTGTGATCCCCAGGGATATTTCACTGATTCCTGGAGGGATAAATTTCTGTTACAGCCTTAGGAAGAGTCACACACCCACCTGGATCTCCAGCAGTTTAAGTGATTAATGAACCTGTATGGGAATAAATCAAAGCCAGGGTTCAGAGGTGGAACCCATTCTGCTTTCAAACAGAGCCAGGGCATCTCTCAAAAGAGAGACAATGTGGAAACACACCCTCCTTGGCCTCCAGAGCCACCATCCCCCTCCTCCCTCATGGTCCCAGTTATGGATTCTCTGCAATCCTGCTACCTGGTTTTAGGCAATCCCAAGCAAGCAGTGTTCCCACAGGGCACATCAGCCTCGTGCTCTCACCTCACTTTGGTCACTGCCTTCTAGCTGAGGATCTGCTGGGGTTGGGGATTGCAGCAGAAGGGATGTTGTCTAATGGGGCAGATGCTGACAGAAGCACAGAGTGGTTTGGGCTGGAAGGGACCTTAAAGATCATCTTGTTCCAACTGCCCTGTCATGGGCAGGGACACCTTCCACTAAACCAGATTACTCCAAGCCCCATCCAACCTGGGCTTGGACACTTCCAGGGCTGAGGCAGTCCCAGTTTCTCCGGGCAACTTATTCCAGTGCCTTACTACTCTTTGAGTACAGAATTTCTTTGTAACATCTAATCCAAATCTCTCCTCTTTTAGTTTAAAACCATTCCTCCTTGTCCTATCACTACCTGCCGATGGACCAGTGGAGTCATAAAGCACAGGAGAACCTCTAACTGATGTCCAAACTGGATATTTACCCTTTCTTTAGCTTCTTGGCATTGCATTTATTAGTGCTGATGCTTTGATTTATGACTTGTGCCTTGCCTGGCAGGTGCTGCCACTGGCAAAATTTGCAGCTCCTTTTGCGGTCGATGACCAGGCTTTAATTGTTCTATTCCTAACTCTCCACCAGGTTGGAAAAGCTTAACAGCAACCAGCCTAAGCCATAAAACTGCTGGACTTCAGGTGCATTCTGTCCACCCGTTTCTCCAAAGCCAGCAGAAGGCAGGCAGGTTTGGCTCCTCCCTGGAAGGAGGAACCCTGGAGGCAGACAAGGGCTGTGAGTGCAGCAGTGTTTCAGGCTGTGGGTAGTTATTTCTCCGGCAAATGCAGCCCTGCATTTGTCACACGTGATGAGCGTGGAAGAAGTGACTGAGATTTGCATCTTTGCCTGGCGCTGGCTCAGCCGCTCAAAACCGGAGTCACGGCTGCGTTCACACGGGGGGAGAGGGGAAGCGAGGGGGAGGAAGTCACCACATGTCACAGTCAGCCTTTTCCAGTAATTGGTGTGTGCTTAGGCAAAGCTCATGTTTAATTTACCAGCAGGCAGATGGTGGAGAGCTCTCCCACTGCTTGGTCACAGGGCTTGAAGTCTCCTTTTTCTTCGCTGCTGTTGTCGCAACAGAGACAAGCAGCAGCACTGATCTTGTGGTCCATCCCTGCATGTGGCCTCCTGGTGAGAGGGTTTCTTCCGGTTAATTCACTGGAGCTGTCATTGAAGGGCATCCTGGGCTGCATCACAAGAAATGTGGGCAGCAGGTCAAGGGAGGGGATTCTCCCTCTCTGCTCTGCTCAGGTGGGACCCCACCTGCAGAGCTGCCCCCAGCTCTGGGGTCCCCAACAGCAGAAGGACATGGCACTGCTGGAGTGAGTCCGGAGGAGGCCATGGACCTGCTCGGAGGGCTGGAGCCCCTCTGCTCTAGAGAAAGGCTGGGAGAGCTGGGGGTGATCATCTGGAGAAGAGAAGGATCCCGGGACATCTTAAAATACCTCCCAGTACCTGAAAGGGGCTTAAAAAAAGGAGGGTGATTTTTCACACAGGCAGATGGTGATAGGACAAGGAGGAGGGTTTTAAACTAAAAGAGGGGAGATTTAGGTTAGATGAAATGAAGAAATTCTTGGCTGGGAAGGTGGTGAGGCTCTGGCACGGTTGCCCAGGGAAGCTGTGGCTGCCCCATCCCTGGAAGTGATGGCCCTACCACCGCCCCACATCTAAATTGCACGAGATGGGGTCAGGTGCTTTGGGTTACCTGGAGTGGGGCTCCTGGCACAGCTCCTTCTGGCTTTGCTCAGCAGATGGATGTCAGAGGTCCCAAACCAACTCCCTGGCTCCAAGGACACTGGTGCCTTTGGAAACTCAGGTCCTCAAGTCAGTAAATTACAGGACAATTAGGTCACAAGGGCAATACCCAGAGGCCGACCAAGATTCCACCCTTAGTGCACGGGGACTTCCATGGGAGTGGAGCTGCAGAGAAGCCTTTGCCACGCTGAATTACCAATCCCCATGGTTTTATGCAGAGCCCAGAGGCTGCACTGGAAACGCAGTGTGGGTGGGTGGGAGGGAAGGAGATGAGGAAGAAAACCATACCTATTGTTTAGGTGCATAAATCTAGCAAATTCCTTGCCAGCCAGTGTTTGCTTTACAGAACAAGCTGGGAACAGAGTTCATTACTTATGATAAGTTGTTTGATGATGAAAATACAATCTCAGATAAGCCATGAATTCCACAACAACAAAACCAATAACAACAACAGAAAAGAAGGTTTTAGAGAGAAGCAAAACCAGCTCTCTGCTGGGAGAAATGCCCTGGTTGCTAGATCCAGGACTGTGCATCAAGACCTATCTCATCTCCCAGACAATGCACCGGCTCCTTGTCTCCTCCTCCTCTTGCCCACGGGATGTTTTGACTCCGACACTGAGCAAAGAGGAAGGCATATGTGACCTAAATCAGGTTTTACTTCTGCTCACATCCCTGCAGCTTGAGTAAACAGCAGAGGATGTGACTGAGAGCACATACGGTGCCTTGTCAACGCCTCCTCTGCTCCAGGTCTTCTCCCTTCGCCAGAGGTGAGTTTGACTCACTCTGTATTTAGGGAGATGCTTCTCCTTTCCCCACACTGCTCATTAAACCTCCCTGATGAGCCAGTCCCCAGCCCACCTCTGCAGCTTTTCTTGTTACACCGAGCAGCGTTGTCCGACCCTGCCTACCAAACCCCACCGGAGGGCTGGGAAAGGACGGGAAACACCCCCCCGCCCCGAGACCGACAAAACAAACACAAAAGGGACTCATTTAATCAGCCTGAGTGCCAGCCCCACCCTGGGGTGTGGAATAAACACTGGCAGGTATTTATTTATTGCCAGTCAGCATCCAAATATTTGTTTCTCTGTGTCACTCATTCATGGATGATGGATGCCTTTGATCCCAGAAAACCTGGGCACACTTTCATCTGCTAAGGCAGGGGAGGAAAGGAGCCTGCAAGATTGTTATGAATACGCTGGGGTTTCTAGCAATTTGACATCTAGGTGTACAAGGAAGGAGATTTCTTTTTGAATATCTGATCTTCTCTTCTGCACCACACATTTGTCTATCCATTTCTAATCTTGCACCCAGAAATTTTTCCATATTCGTGTGTGTGTGCCTAAGTATTTAACACACACGTATATCTATCCACCCACGTTCACCTACGTATAATACACAGTGCTGGAAAGGATAACCTGGGTGCCTTGGCATTAATAATGCATAAATCAGATGTTTGCAGGAGTGAGTGCATGACAGATGATGCCATTTCAGTCTTGGCACACATACACGTGCATCTTTTCTCCATCTGTCTAGTTATGAACGTTTAGGTGTGCTTAACACCAGCATGGGCTTTTATGGGAATGTTTCTGGGATGAATTAAGTTAGCACACAGCACTGGTTATCCCAGCCAGAGAAAACCTCAGCAGGAACAATTAATTAAGTCACAGAATAGTTTGGGTTGGAAAGGACCTCTAAATTCCGTCTCATTCCAACCCCTGCCATGGGCAGGGACACCTTCCACTATCCCAGGTTGCTCCAAGCCCCATCCAACCTGGCCTTGGACACTTCCAGGGAGGGGGCAGCCACAGCTTCTCTGGGCAACCTGTGCCAGGGCCTCACCACCCACACAGGGAAGATTTTTTTCATAATATCTAATCTAAACCTGCTGTCTTTCAGTTAAAAGCCATTCCCTCTTGTCCTGTCACCACATGCCCTTGTTCCTGTTCATAAAAAACCCCATACACCTGTTTTACTTGGCAGAATCAATATGAATCCAGTGCAGGCATCAGTGTCCTGAGCATCTTGATGTAACTGCCATGAGAAGAATGAAATGTCCTTATGTGACTAAAGTGGGTAAGTTCCTGGCCTGACCCCATGACCACTGAAGAGTTCCATCCAAGGTCTGATTTAATGAGGCTGCAGGTAAAATGTGGAGGTGTTGCAGCTGTGAGCAAAGCTTCCCCTCACTGTGAGCACACACAACCACGTGATAACTGTCTTTTGATCTGTCCCAGTTTTATTGATGTTAAGGGAAATGTCTTTAGGGCAAGCAAGGTGGAAATATTGACCATGGAGATTAGATAAGGGGTGTTTATGGAGAAACTTAATTTCCTGTCTAAAGTGGTCACAGTGACCAGCGATGTGATGAGTAAATATGGGCTGCTGGAGGTCAGGGAACTGGCCCCAGGGGAAGTTTTTTTTCAATGTCTACAAGGGTGTGGAAGGGAGGGGATTTCTCAGCTATCCTGAGTACTTTATGGAGCTGGGGGTTATTCTGGTACCATCCTCGGGGTATTTCTCCACTGGCCTGGTGAGACTCCTGAATTTGAACGGGTAACTCAAAGAAGCATTAAGGGCAACGTGGAGATTCTTGTGTGGCCCAAGTCTGGCTGCTCCTGTCCTCACAGGCAATTAAGGACGTATTTTATCCTTATCTACTTTTATAGCCTTTATGACACCAGGAACTTGCCAGGAACACACAGTACCTAACTGAGGCACCCCAGCACCTGCAGTGCCCACGTTGCAGTTTAACTTCAAGGGAAAGGTGGGTGATGCCCAGCTCCCAGGGAAAGCAGAGGGGGTGATGCCCAGTTTAGACGTAGGTGACAAAATGCCCGTGTGCCTTTGACTCAACAGATTGGACAGGGAGCCAGGATCAGGGAGATCTGGCCATCTCCTCTGCTCTCTCTGAGGTACAGAAGGCCAGAAAGTGCTTCAATATGACACATGCTCCACCTGAAGTCATCCTGCCACTGCTCCTTGCTGTGGGCACCTGGAAATGTGCATTTCTTCCACCCAGCAGTGGAATAGACTCAAATTTGCGTTTTTTCAGCTAAGAAACCTTTGTGGTCCCAGACCTGAGTCACCATAAGGTACAGCCTCCTCCAGCCACACTACCATGTGTATATCACCTACAGAGCAGGCAAAAGGAGTATCTTCCTCTGCTTTTTTCTTGAAACCATCAGAAGAACAGGCAGGGAAGACTGGGAGGTCACAAGAGTCTTTTTTTAATCAGATGTGTCACGTTCCACCTAAGACACAGTGTGTTCTATCAGATAAGAGGAAGTAGGATGGCTCCTGACCTGGGAGCTGTCACAAGTCCCCAGAGGTCTCCTGGTGACAGTGGCAGACAGCGCCTTGGAGCTGCCTTGCAGCACTTCTATAATTGGAGACACACTTCTGAAGCTATAAATGTAAATTGCCTCTGGAGAGATTACTGAGATCAGAGCAAGGAGCCACCAGCTGCTTTGTGGCCGTGTGGCTCCGATTTGTGTCTCCAAATAGACTGGTAGTGGAAAAGGCATTACACAGGGCTGCTGTCCAAAACCAGGGATCTTCTGCGGTCCCTGGCTTGTTGCCATTTACATACTCCCAGTTAGACCCTCTAACCATCATCCACAGCATGTGGTCCCAAAATGTCCCAGGTTCAGCGACAAGGTCTCCCTGTGTTCTGCTGTAAGAGGGGAATAGAGTGGGGGAAGGTTTTTTGGGAAGCCCTACAAGGTGGGAGTGAGTTGATCAGGGCTCCCTGGTGGGCTCCAAGGTCTTCAGCGCCATCTACTGCCACACCACGTCTTGGCTCCCTTATGATCCATCCAGGAGTGGGTTTAGAGGACACTTTCAGGATCACTGGATTGAATAATTAGTAGCTAGAGCCTGTTTTTATGGGCTGAATGCAAACTAAAAAAAAAACAAAAACAAACACCAAAAGCCAGTGTCTGGGGATAAAAACCTGGTGCCATTTCCCTTACAAATTCATAGAAAAGGAAAAAAAAATACCTAAGGACTGTTATCTGGGAAGCAGCAAACTCAAGGCAAAAGGTAATGACTGGGAGCTATGGTGCTGTTCTTTCTGATCTGTGTCTGCCTAAAGGATGTTCTCCACTGTCAGCATAACATTTTGAAGTGAAGATTGAGCAGATCATTCAGCAAAGGTCAGAGGGAAACAAAGATTTTTTTCCCAGAGAAGCTGTGGTTGCCCTTGCATCCCTGGAAGTGTCCAAGGACAGGTTCGACAGGGCTTGGACCAACCCGGTCCAATGGCAGGTGTCCCTGCCCATGGCAGAGGATGATCCTAAAAGTCCTTTCCAGCCCAAACCCTTCTGTGATTCTGTAATAGAGAGGTTATCAAATATGGGTTAATTGAGTTACCTGTGAGGGTAGCAAAGCATCCCTCACATTAAACAGTGAAGAACTGTTAGAGGGACACCTGACAGGACAGGCGTGGCTGAAGCAATGGGTCTGTCTCTATGTCATGTTCCAATCCCAACCAACTTGAAGCAAATCAGTTGAACTCAGTGAAGATATATTGAATTTCCAGACCCTGTATTAAGCACAGAACTTGATTTCCTCCTCATTCCCAGGAGAAAAAACCTAGGGGTTCAAAACTCTTCCAGGCCTAGGAAAGGTCAAATTTATGGAGCAAGGCAACAAGTCATTTCTGACATGTCCCAGGATTTCATCCCTGTGAGCAGAGCCTTGACAGCCAGCCCCCAAATCCATCTCTTCAGCCATTTAGGAGCTGGAGTTGTTCTAAGGCATTTTGTGGGTGTGCTCCTGCCCTTCACTCTCAGGTGTAGCAGGGGTTCAAAATACACACGTTCCTCTCTACCTGATCAAGAATGTGGTTATTAATTTTATAAAGTGAAGACTCAGAATTGATCCTGTTCAACTCTTCTCCTGTAGATGAAGCCAAAAGCCATGAAGTAGGTTTGGCATCTCCCAGTCCTCAGCAGTCCACACTCGAGGCAAAGGGGAAGATGAACCACAAAGTGTGGGTGTTTTACATCATCTATAAAACCATCAGAGAGCATTAAATGGGTTTCAACATAATTAAAATGAGCAGCACTCAGGTCTCCTCTGGTGTGAGCAAAGGGGCTCCAGAAAAAACATCAATCATTTCTAGTTGAACTTGCCCTTATTTACGGAGTACAAAGCCTTTCAGATGCAAAAATGACTGATTTCAGTTCACTGACTCAATCAATGACTGATTTTATGCTCTTGTGTTTGCCAATAGCCAGGATCAGAGAATCTTAGGATGGTTTGGGTTGGAAGGGACATTAAAGATCATGTAGTTCCAAACCCCTGCCATGGGCAGGGAACCTTCCACTAGACCAGGTAGCTCAAAGCCCCATACACTTGTTTGAACTTAATTCTTTTGGTTAGTGAAACCATTATCAGAAAACTGGATGAGTTTGACCAAGTGACAGGGGCTGTGGGATTGCTCCAAGTCACAATTTTGACAGAATGTGCACATTCAACTTTATATTCCTCTCCTGTGATCCATGAGCTGGGTAGGGAATCCTACAGGTGGCCTGGACATCATCTAACATCTTGGTTGACAGAGTTGGGAACTGATCTCAGCACGCTCCCACACCAAACAAACAAAAAAATTTTTCCCCAAGGTCTTACATGCTGTCAGATTCTCTGGGTCCTGGAAAACTGAAGGAAGCAGCTTTAGAGGAACTTGTAGCCCAAAAGGAAGGTAGATTTTGGAGGATGAACTGCAAATTGGAGACTGAGATAATTAAAACCAGTTTGCTTAGTGACATCAACAGTCATCAAGGAGTGCTTGTGGACTGGGAGTTAAATACAATGCCAGGACCTCTTGCTTGCTCTTCTGGTGAGGATCTGATCAATCAGGACATCAGTAGATACTGGAAACAGTTGGAGGCTCCCATTAATGAAGGTTCAGAACATAGCCCAGCATAATTGCAACCTAAAAGCTTCTGCTGAGCTCCAGCTGGTGTTGATTCACCACCAGCCTTCTGCTGCAGATGGTTGGGTAAATTAGGAATGCTGTGCATAGCAACCTGTAGGCTTTTTCCAAGGAAAACAAACAAAAAACCTCGGTGTGGTTTCTGCAGGGATGAAACTCCAGCTGAAACATAGGCTTTGTCCCTCTTCCAAAGACCAGTCCTGGAGACCAAGTCTAAAAGGGCATGAGAAATGCAGACTCCTCTCAGCCGTGCATAACCTCCTGAAAAAATGTGGTTTTCACCAATTCCTGAGTAGCACCTCTTCTAGCTAATATGCTTGTGCTGCTCCTCCTGGCACGTTGAACGTCTGGATAAAGGTACACTTATGCAAACACACCCAAATTCCTCATGGGCATTGCCCAGGTCTCCAGCTGGGAAATTTGACATGCAAAATGTGACCTTGATCACATGCTGAATGCTCCAGGGATGAGGTGTTGCAAGCAGCCTTTCTGGGATGGCTTGTAGGCGTGTGATAAGATTAACTTGTGTCCTCACCCACCTTTGGTGTCCCGATATACATCCCCCTTTGGCATTCCATTCCAGCACCTTGGCATGAGGAGAGCTGGGTTTCGGGAGTTCACAGCGACCTCTCTGATCCCAGACATGCCTGTGACTGAAAAGGACAGGCCTGGGGTTGAGCGATTTGACTTTCCAGTGCTTCCATTTATGTAGACAGGAATTACTGATAAGGAATCCTTGGAGATCTCTGCAGACTGCATCATGCCTTGCTTATGTAGGAGTTAATTATTCTAATTATTATATTCTTTTTACTACCGGTGATTCAACACAAAGGAATCTACCTGAGGTGATGGGACAAGGAGCTTTTGACAGTGCCCCATCAGCAGGATTTGGAAAGGAGACATCTGAGCTCTGTTTCTGAATCTGTGGCTGACATTCCTCCAAGACCTTGGCCAGGACATTTAAACATCTCCGTGGCTCACGTTACCTGTGTGTAAAACAGGAGGAACACTGAGAACTCTGCAGGAGGGATGAATTCCTCACTGTCTGCAGCATGACTGGAAAAACCTTGAGCGCCAGGGAATGCAAGGATCCTTATCATTTTCAGTTTGTGGCTTCAGTTTGTGACCTCAGCATCCACGCCATGCTCTGGAGCAGCCTGTGATGGCAAGTTGGGTTTGGCTTATGACAACCAACAGGAACAAAGGAATCCACACCTTCGGTAGAAAATGCTCCAAGATCAGGGGGATGAAGGAAAAGCTTGGACTTCTCTGTGTTATTCAAGGCCAGGCTGGATGGGGCTTTCTACCTGGTCTAGTGGAAGGTGTCCCTGCCCATGCCAAAAGGGTTGGACTAGGTCACCATTCTAAGGTCCCTTCCAACCCAAACCATTCTGTGATTGTGTTCCAAACGCACAATAACAGAGATTTTAAAAGCTTTCTACATTAGTAGGCTCTAACTTGATGAACAAGTGACTCTTCCTGAGTAGCCACAGCAATCAAATTCTGCTGATGTGGTCTCTGGTCTGGGCTAAGGCTGCCTGTCATGTTCACTCTACCTGTGGGTGGTTTCCACAGCGAATTTCTCCACTGAGAAGTTGCTTCTCTTTTACTCCAGCCCAGGTTAAATTAGTCTGATGACAGCTTCGGGCCACCTTCCCAGAGATGTGGCTGTTTCCAGACTTATGGAGATAAACATTTCCTAGCAAAGAGTTAAAAGCAGCTCAGATTTCCTCTGTGGAAGAAAAGGGACATGTTTAACCTGTTCTTATCTACCGCAAGATCATCTCTTACACCTGCTCTTCATCCTTTGCTGTCAGTAGTACTTTAGCAACTTTTTTTCTTTATTTCCTTTCCATTTTGTTTTTCCACGGTCTTGTCTAGTCTGAGTTATCTGTGGAAGAACTGTAAGAGTAATGAAAGATCCTGAAGGACACAGTTTGCCACATCTTCCACCCATCTTCAAGGATGACTTGAGACAGAATCGCCTTTTCAGTGCCACTTGACACATGGATTGAGAGAAATTGTGGTAACTTGCAGTTGGAAATCCCAGCAAAATTATAGGGAATAAAGATGAGTCACACGTGTGGAACAAAGTTATCCAGCACAAAGAGTTTCCATTATTCTCACCACTCCCTCATGTTTAGGGCTTGCTAACATGGTGATGCTTGAAACAATAGCGTACAAAAACAATTCATGGAGAGGTGTGATGTTGAACTTGGCCAGAGCTTCCAGGGAGTTCTAAAGCACCTGAAGATTCTTGGAAGAAAAAGAGATTGTAAGGGCAAGAATATCATTATTATCAGTTTAAATTCTGCTTTCCAGGCACATTAAGTAGCAAGATCCCAAGGTCAGGGCAAAAGAGAGCTGCACACCTCATGCAGCCATGGAATTTGATCCTTGCTGCAGGGTGAGCTGCTATTTGGACTTTGTACCATCTCAGACAACATTTTCAGTCCTAAGTTGCTTACAAGAGTTGAAAATGGAGTTTTAAAGCAAGTAGATAACTTGTCAGCCCAGGACAAAAAACCTGAGATTTAATTCCGAGAAGTTCTCAAAGACACAAGGCAGAATAGCACTGTTCTTAGCAAATTAATCTCTTGGTGTGGGAGCTGACCTGGGCTTAGACAGCTCCTGGAATGTGGTAAAATTTTATTCTCACCTTTCAGGCATTATTAGCCTGAAATGAAAAATTAGAATGTTGTATTTTGTGTGCCGTTTTGTTTGTTCATTGCTTTTGCTTTCTTTTCCTTCCACATCAGAAATCTGAAGAAATAAAACCAAAAGTAAAACTGTATTTGGCAAATGAGGAGCTACATGTATGCATTCCTGACTCATGGTTGTGGAGCAAGGAAGGGGTTGATATGGGCTACATTTTGGAGCTCATTGCCTGGACCTGAGGACTACTGGAGGAACAGTTTGGGCATGCCCTTGGCCTTGACGTGCTCCAATCCCACACTGCAATTGCTTCTGGCTGCAAAATTAACTAACAAAATAATAAAAGAAAGCCTTATTTTGACTCATTGACAAGATATGTTTTATCTTCAGGAGGAATGGTGATGTCAAATGGGATGGCTTTTGTCTCTGGCTCTTCCTCTTGAGCAATTCATGAGACCCTACAGTTGAAAATCAGGTTATTTGGTCCCAGGCACCACTGTGGTGAATGCACTGACAGCCTGAGCTGAGAAGTGATAGTTTGCAAAGCCCAAAGCTCCTTTCTTCTCTGTGTTGTCCTCCCTTGGATCTCCAGAGCTGGCCCAGCTCCCCAGGCTCTGTGAGATCTCCTGGGCCTAATGTTCAGGATGGGGGGAAGGGTCAGCTCCTCCCCTGGAGATAACCAACACGTGGAAGGGTGACACCTCTACCCAGACTTTGTGCCTGCCAAAAGGAACCTTCTAAGAACTCCTGTGGTAAAACCCAGGTGTGACTGTGCAGCAACAGCAGGGTGATCTTGCCATGGACCTGCCATTCCCTTCGGCTCAGCAGAGCCCAGGAGGGAGAATTTTCCTTCCCAAAAGCTCCCACTGTCTTGGTGAGAACAGCACTGGGAATAGAGCTTGTCCTTCCCTGGTGAAACCTTTCAATCCCCCTCACCTGAGGCTTCCTGAGGAACCCCTCCAGGTGAATATGTGTCTGGATGAAGCCCATGTTCTTCCCGAGGAGGAGCAAACCTGTCACCTAGAGAAATTCAGTGGGAGATCTCTTCAAGGATCAGCTGTGCTGGGTCTTAGGGCTTACAGCCCTGCAGAACAAGGGGAAGGCTGGACAAAGAAAGAGAGACATGGATCCAAAGTGGATCCTGCAGCCTGGTTGTCTTAAGTTATTGCTACATGGCTGCTTTAGTTTGTGCAGGGGGTGAAGATTATTTTGTATAAGAAAATGAGACAACATAAGTGAGAATTAGTCCCCAAGCTTTTGTTTTTGGATTAGTGTCACCCAAAAGCCAAGGCTGGATTCTGCTTGGCTGACCCTGAAGTCTGGAGAGGGACTTTTTGCAAGGACATGCAGTGATGAGGGATGTCTTTAAACTGATTAAATAGGTTTGAATTGGATATTAAGAATAAATTCTTCACTTTGAGGGCACAGACTGTCCAAAGAAGTTGTGGATGCCCCATCCCTGGAAGTGTCCAAGGCCAGATTGGACAGGGCTTGGAGCAACTTGGTCCAGTGGGAGGTGTCCCTGCCCATGGCAGGGGGTTGGAACCGGATGATCTTTAGGGTCCCTTTCCAAACAAACCATTCTGTGATTCTGTAACGACATTTCTGTCACTTAAATTCTTTTGGGACCATGTTGCCACTACAGCAGCTGACAAGGACAACATGGTGCGAGACAAGTGACAAGGCTCATTTTCTCGTGTACCTGTGAGATATTTCCACCCAAAAGGAGAGGGACACAATAACATCACCTGCTGCAGTCCCAGCCTTTGTGAGGCCTGGGACGAGGTGTTGATAATTAGGCTCATGACTCATGCCTTAGGTGCGAATTTCTGCTCTAACGCTCTGCTAATTAGCGCACACTTCCTGATCAGTGGCGGGGTAATTACGGGATTAGGGTTAATGGGTCAGACTCACTGAAGGCTTCCTCCTCTATGTCAGATTAGCCCTGCTGTCATTAGCGTTACCTTTCCAGGTTGCTGGATACAGACAGAGGGAAGCACCCACAGGGACAGAGACGAGGGTCCAGGGACCAAGTCACTGCCAAGGGAGTTTTTCTTCCATGACTGTGCCAAAAATCAAACTTCAAACATACCGAGGTCTTCCAAGTGATGTTTTTCATATATCCACGGAATCTTTTGCTTCTCTGCTGCACGGCAGGCAAAAATGGTTCCTTCCAGTGAAGTGGTGTGAGGGGACCTATTTTGCCACAACAGGATCTGTTCAAGTAGCAGCTTGTCTGAGAAACAGATCATCACCACACGGGCTGGCAGTGTTCATATCTCCCTTGCAACAGGAGCTGAACCAAATCTTGACATTGCCCTGACAGTTTCAGTCATTTAAAGTAATTTTTCTTGTAATATTTAAGGTTTAAATAGGAGTTATTTGATCCTGTAATATCATAGAATCATAGTATCATTAAGGTCGGAAAAGACCTCCAAGATCATTAAGTCCAATATTCAGCCAAATACCACCATGACCACTAAACCATCCTGAGAAGTGCCACATCTACGAAGTTTTTTTAACACTGACACGGATGATGACTCCACCACTTCCCCGGGGAGCCTGTTCCAGATTCCTTTTTATACTTCCTCAAGAATTTTTTCCACACCATTTCAATTCCAAGATTATTCCATTGCCTTTAAAGTCTCAGATATTTTTGTTGTTGTTGTTGTTGTTTCCAGGAGTCACAGCCACGCTGTAGCCTCTCTTCTGGGGTACTTGCAGCCAAACACTAAAACAACCAACATACCTGGCAGCAAAATCTCAGGTCTGCCTGTGAGGGCGTACAACACAGATGTGATTACTTTTGGGGACACAAAGAGTTTCTTACCCAGCACATCAAACAGCTGGATTCACCCTTTGCTGCTCATGCAGCAGTACTTTCTTCACAGAGTTATTCCAGTAACACAGCTCAGGCAAAATCCTATTTATTTGATAGTTGTGGTCCCATTAGACATCCCCAAATAACACAAATCTGACCATAGAAAAGGAACAGTGTTAAGGTCTGAGGCTTTTCTGTGCTGTGTGCTGCTCTTGTCTTTCCCTGGGACCCTCACCCCTATCCTGGTGCTGCTCTTGGAGCTGCAGCACCTTCACCTCAGTCTTTTTAAAGCACAGGGTGTGAAAAAGCAAAGCTCTGTGTATCCACAGATGTTCTCCATTGCCAGGGACATATTTTCCATCACCAAATATGCCACGGACAGAGCCCTGCTGCTTTCAGGGTTTTGAAAGTTATTTGCACAAATTCACTGGGACGGCATTCAGGAAAAATGTGACCATATGTTTATCTTGTCATATTTTCCCTTAGGTCACTGCTGTCAACCAAAATACTGGGCTAGATGGCCCTTGAGTAGTCATTTTTGTGTTGTTTCCTACAAATGAGTACAACACTCGTGTTTGTGCTCTGGTTCCAGCCCACGGTGCACAGGATGAGCGCAAAAGTGGGATGAGAGAGGATCAGTCCAATGTCATCCCTGACATTAAAGGAAACAAACATGTAAGAACAGGATGAGTGTGAAAGCAGCTGTGCAGGATCATACTGATGGTCCACGTGAACCACTGCCAGCAGTGACTGAGCAGAATATGGGAGCCTCCTGCTAGGACAACCTTCCAGTGACCTGTGGCTGTGAGTCACAGAATATTCAGGGAAGGGCTGAGGTTGGAGGGAAAGTCTTGGTCTCAGCTGCTTGGAAAGTGAGGTTCATCAGCTCTGGATGGAGTTGCTGGCTGTTTTGAATCCTGTTTCTTCCACGCTGGAAGGTCTGACCTTAAACATCAGCAAGGAAACTGTGCAGAAGTTAATGGGGACCTGTGGGACCATGAGCAACTGGTGTCAGGGTGGTTGTGTCCACACTAAACACTGAGAGAATAAATTGGGAGAGCTGAGAGGGCTCAGGGCAGAGGCCAGGTTCACCTCTGCAAGCATGGAAGAGGTGTTTTGTCACCTTCAAGCCCAGTTCCAGAAGCATCTGGGAGAGGTGCTTCAGCCTGCATCCATGACAGAGGGGCAGAGGTGATGCTGACCCATTTTTGCCATACTTGGCCAATAAACCACCAGCCCTGGATGAAAAGCCAGCCCAAAATCCCTGCCCTGAAAGTTTAATATCAGCCAAAATCTCCCATTCAAACACTAAGCAAGAGTTCCTCACCTGGACATGTCTGCTCAATCCCTCAACCTCAAATTCCCCAAATACTTTAGACATTGAAAAAATGCCTGTTTGCATTAGCTTAGAACATTATTTCTACCTTTTATGAGCAGGGTGGCAGTTTTCACAGAGAAATAATTCCAGACAGAGTTATTAAAAGATTAAAAAACACACCCAAAAAAGGAAGGAAAAAAAAAA
>VZRQ01000374.1:131836-164805 GCA_013397975.1 Machaerirhynchus nigripectus
AAAAAAAAAAAAGAAGAAGAAGAAATCCAGGCTGAAAAAACAAATATCTCTACCAGAACTCTGGGGCGTTTCTCATAACATCTTGCTTATGTTATGAAGTCTGATTTTTTTTTTTTTNATAAGCTTCATTTTCTATTGGGGTTTTTTTTTTTTAGTTTTTCTTTTTTTTTTTTTTTTTAAATGGGGTGAGGTAGATTCAATTACTCGGCTGAAATTCTTACAACCTGCTGATAAACGAGATTAAAAGTCACCTGTTGCAGCCTTGAAGTGCTGCAAGAACCTCCCCAGCTCTGTAATCCTGTTGGTTCCTGTGCTGACAGGAGATGCCTGGCTCGCATTTCCAACAGGTTCATGCCTTGTTCTCGTGACAGCTCATACCTCACCCCATGTGGACACGTGTTACCTGTGGCCTGGCAGGTCCCTGGGGCTCGTGACTCCTGGCAGAGCTGAGTCACAGCCCCAGGTAGTGCTCGCAGGTGTGTCACCTTGTCCTGGAAAGAAAAGGTGACGCGGTTTCAAGTGGCTCTATTTGCGCTCTGGCTGAAGAACAGAGATATCAGGGAAGTGAACCTGAAAACCCTGCAAAGAAAACAAAAAAATTATATATACAAAAATAACATTTAAAAAAAATACAGAAAAGTTGTGATTTCAAGTAAATCTCGGTAGAAACTGGGAATCTGTAAAATGATGAAGGGTTTTAGGTGACTTGTGGTTCAGCTGGTGCAAAATTTGCTGTGCTGAAACCTGCTATAAATCGTATCAGTATTGGATTTACAGGGATTTTCCATGGAATTGTTCAGGGCTAGGATGAATAGGGCCCTGAGGAAGCTGATCTAGTGGGTGGCATCCATGGCAGGGGGTTGCAACTGGATGATCTTTAAGGTCCCTTCCAACCCAAACCTTTCTGTGATTCTCTGACAGTCACCTGCTGCCCCAGCACTGCTTCACCTTGCCTGTGTAGAATGAGATATCTGCTTTTTTGGAAAGGAAAAAGTGAAGTGAATACACAACATCAAGCAGGGAAAGCAGATGTATTTATAGAGTTACTAATGCTTGCTTGAGCCGGCAGATGCTGGGCATGTCTGAAATATCTTCACTGTTTTGTTTTCCTTTTTTTTAAGTCGCCGAGTCTCCTGGAGATGAAGTCACTCTCAGAGGTGACTTCAGGACACGGAAATCACCTCGAAGCTCCGCTGGACTTCTGCCTTATGTCTACACCAGGTGTTCTGCAGCACAGTTTGCTTTACACATACTTCTGTCCCTTGAGGCACCCGGGACGAAAACAAAGCCCTGTGATCCCCTTTGTCTCTTGTGGCCATTAAAATCACAGTGATTCCTTACAGCAGGCGTGCTGCAGCTCAGGTCTAAATATGGTTTTAGAGGAAACTCAACATCCTCACTCGAATGAAAAGCCAAACAACCTCCCCCCGCCGCCCCCGTAATTACAGTTTGACAAAACGAGTTGTGTTTATCAACTTTGGCTCCCGGAGCTGATGTCACTGCCGAGTTGGGGTCCGGGAAATCTCTGAGTCATGTGGAAGGTGCAGAGCCAGGACATGTGAGCAGAAGGAAAAGGAGTAAATATGAAGGTGAAAGATGTTAGAAGCTGCTGGCAGCTTCCTGTAGGAAGCTGTGGGAAGCTGGTCAGTGCTCGGAGCAAGTCGTGGCCTTGGGTTAAATGTCAATATTCAGTTGACAAATGAAGGCAGAATATTTCCCCGTGATGATTCCCTAAGGATGTGAAGGAAAAGGGAGGCAACATGCTCGAGTGTGACCCGAGGTCCTGGATTGTAAACTGTCCTTTTTCTTCACCACTTCAGATAATTGAGGAAGCAATCAGTGCCTCCGTGGGGGGATGGGGAAGCCATTTCCATCTCTCTTCATTTTCCTACCAGATCCAGCCTCGCAATATGTGGGTAAGGACTGGGTGATGCTGAGGGCTTTGGTCTCCCAGTGACTTTAAAGGCTCAGGACTTGGGCTGAGAGGGTGGTCTTGGCATGAAGCAGATCTTCAGCTGGGCAGAAGTTCCATGTGGATTCTGCCAGAATTCAGCAAATGATCACAGACGGAGAAGAATTTGGAAACATAATTTTTTTAAAAGCAGGGGTGCAGGCATCTTTTAATAGTCACTGCCTGCTAAAATCTGTGCAGTTTTAATTTTTCTTCCTCATTTTTACCCACTGTATTGGTGGGAGGTGTTTTGTCACTAGATAAGTAGAAGTAGAAGAGAAATCAAGGACCCATGAGACCCCTATGCTCTGCTCTGAGTTTAAATTCAGACTGAGCTGCCCCTGTTCCAGGTGGCTTGGTGGGGTGTTTGAAACCACGTGGGACTAAGGCAGACTGTGGTTTCCGAAAAAGTTGAAGAAAACCCACAGAACCAAACCATGAACAAAACCCCAAGGCTGGTTTTTTTTTTTTTTTTGAGCTTTTCTCTTATTTTAAATTCCAATTTTCTCTCATGAGGTCATCTTAGTTGCAGGGCTTTGTATAGACAAGCAGATGACCAGGGAAGCAGAGAAGATTCATCCTCTCCTGGGTCAGTGAAGAGAAAATGTCTGTCTGATGACTTCAGGTGAAGCTGGTGTGTTTCTGCTTGATCTGGTGAAGAATTTCGAGTTTCACTTCACTGTGGGAACTTTGCCTGTGGTCTGAGTTTGCCGTCACTTGCAGCATCACGTAGTTTTTGATACAAAGCTTTCGTTCGCCTGTGCTGAAGCATGGCAGAGTTTAATTTGATTTCACTTCTGCAGCTGCAGCCCAGACTGGGGAAATGGTCTGTGAGCACAGGGAGAGCCCAGGACTTTGGTTCCAGCACTGGATGTGCCTGGCCATGGAGCAGAAAGGACACGTTCATGCTTTCCTCTCAACCCCTCGTATGTGTGAGCACACTGCAGCCTGTGACAAGAAGGAATCTGCTGGTTTGAGTTTCCTGTCAGATGTGTCCTTTTACAGCATGACTCACTTTGTGTCCATCTTTGCCATGTAATTTTTAACATATTTTTTGTCAAAAATAAAAAACTCTTTAGCCAGGAAGAGCATCTCTTGCCTCTGAGGGATGTGTGTGTGCAATACAGAGGTGATGGAGTGGTGCGTGAACAAATTTAATACTGATGTCCCAGTGATATGGGCCTGCACCAGAAATCATGAACCTTTTCTCCAGTTTCTCAAATTTACTGAGAGAAGCTTTTTATAATCTCCATCCTCTCAGAAATCCCAGAGTGGATGCTGTGTCTTGGTTGCACCTCGTTTAAATGGAACTCTCTGGATGTGAATGGGTTGAGGCAGATGAGAATTGCAGGGGCTGCTATCAGACCATGCTTCCCCCTGCTCTCCTGCTGCCTCCCTCCATCACATGTGGCTCCAGCCCTCACTGAGTCCTGCAGCTGCACAGTCTAGACAACCTGCCCTTCCACGAGGTTCAGAGTGAGTGGATACAGCTGCACTTCATGTGCCTTTCTGCTCAGTCTCATGCATTTGCATTTTTTAATAGCGAATCCTTCTTGCTTTTTGTCCTCGTTCTGCTCTCTTGAACTCTTGCTGACCTCCTGTGAGGCTTGCTTCTGCCTCATGCCAACTTGTGATATGCTCTGGGAAGCTGGAACAGCTGACTCTGGATAAGGCAGTGAAGGTTGGCATAATCTCTTGTAAGTACATCTGGAAATAAAAACTCTGAATCAAATCAGGAGAATTCAGGTGTTTGAAATTTCCCCTTTTTTTGGCTAACTCTGAAGAAATCCTTGTCCTATTTTGAAGCACAGTGAAAACAACTGGAGGTGCTGGTTCTTTTCAATTCATCATATTTGAAAGAATGAAAGTGATTTTAAAATCACTCCCAAAGGGCCTTATTCCCCAAAAGGCTGGGATCAAAGCCTTTTGCGGAGTAATTCCTTCAAGACCCTGATTAATGCTATTTACAAGATGATTAATGATTAAAGGACAAGTTTAGCATTAAGCTCTCTGATGCATTAATGCCACATGACTTCATGTATTTCCAATATTTTGGCCACCCTGCAATCCCAGTTTTATCTCTCATTGCTATAGCCCAGTTAAAAAAAAAAGAGCCATGGGAGACAGCAACAGCATTTCTGGTTGTTCTCTCTCTAGTGAAGAGCTTAAAAATGTGGCACACCAAGTACTGATATGTGGTGGAAAGGTGAAACCAGGACCTGGCTGATCACAACTGCTCGTCTGCCCTTCTAAAAGGATCAGTCACACACAAGGGGTTTCTCACTGCTTTCATTTAACCTGCAGGACACGCATATTTCTTACCACGTGGTTTTTGAAGTAAAATCAGCACCCATAAAATTGTGCTCTCTGCAAAAACAGAGAAAAAAAACCCCACTGAAAGCTGGGCTCTCCTTCAGCCCCACCAGGTCTTCATGTCTTTAAGTGGTGACACAACGTGCACCAATCCAAATTTAGTTTCTGTTGAACTTTTCCCTCTTGTTTGTTTCCATTAAGGGATGTGTCATCCTAAAACAGACACTCCAATGTCTGTTTTAAGGAGGTGTTTGAGTGAAGACCTGCCAGGCAGGGAACAGGGTGTCCTGAAGGAGGAATTGGGATGTGGATGGAGGCATGGAGTAGCTTTATTCCTGAAGCAAAAGCTGCGTGGATGGGAAAGGGTAGGAAAGGAGAGCAGATGTGTAACCCTGTCCTGACTGGAAGGGATATGTGAATGTGATGCAGAAGGTGAATGGAAGCTTAAAAGTCAGGAGAAAATGGATTCCATCTGACGTATTTTGGGTGGAGAAATATGGGGAAACAGGGGGGAAGAGCAATAGGGATCCACACTGTTTTCATTCTGATGTCTAGGACTTACGTGTCTACTATAGTACTGTTTATATATTTTAGTGTAGGATTCTGAACTTTTACAGATATTTGCTCCAAAGCTGGACTTCCCACCTTCTTCATCTGCTCCTGACCTCCCACAGGTGATGTGCCACATCTGCAAGTCCTCTGCAGATGTTTCAGGTACCCAAGGGCGTCTCAAATGGCGCTGGGTTCCTCTGTGCTGTTGAAACAACCAACTGCGTCGAGCTCCTGGATTTGGTCCCAGCCAACTCCACAAGGCAGAAGGGACCACAAGTGGGATTTTTGTGTCTGCTTGGAAGAGCTGATTAGTGGGATCTGCATGTGTCGAGACAGGGAGTGTCAAGGCAGTGAGGCCACACAGCTACGAGTGAGAGCAGAAACGAAGGGCGGAAGGGAAGTGCTTTGGCAGTTAAAACAGTTCTCCACATTCGTTCTGTGGTTCCTTCCTCATTTCACTTGCTTCCTGTTTCAGGCACTGGTGCTGGTGCCACGGTGGACCATGCAGAAAACTGTGTGTTTTGGGCACAGAGTTTGTGTTGGAATGACAAACATCCTTCCGGCCAGTCTGTGAGAAAGTCACAGGAGGACACAGTGCAGAAAACACCGTCAATGCATGGACAACATCCCTGCTTTCCAAAGAGCCATCCCTGCTATTTAGTGGCTCTGTAAAACCCTGAAGGGTTGCATTAAAGTGTAAATTATAGCTGTGACACTTAGAGACCCATATGTTGTGCCGTGGCTGTTGTTTGAAGGCTGGGAAATGGAGCCTGCAGGGCAGAAAAGTTGAAATCTCACATTTGGAGGGCACAGGAAGGTGAAGCAGAGATGAGTCTGAGGCAGTTTATGGCTTATTCCTGCCCTGGCTGGGAATTGGGCTTTTCCATCACTGAGATGCATTATGAAGAATTAAAATTAAACAAATATCACACCTTTTTGAGGACCTGTGGGTGAAGGTGCCAGCACAGCTTGTGCAGATTGCTGCTGGCAAAGCTTTCTGCCTTACTTCTGCACTCACCAGCTACAGGTGAATCGCCCAAAGATGTTTAGGGATGGGATTGGCAGTAATCTCACCCCACTTTAGGACCTTTTTTCATGAGCTCAAACTCACTCCAGGTATGAGACATCCATGTGGAAGTGGCAGATACAACCCAGGATCTACAGGGCCGTAAGGCTGCTTTTGGGATTGGCAGCTGGAGGTTGCGTTGGTTGACACTGGGTGTCTCCTTCAAGGGACTTCCCCACCATAAGGGTGGTGAGAGTGGAATTCTAAGGGCTGGATCCACAGGGATAACGAGGTGTGGTGCCTCCTTCAGCACTCAGCCACCCAGAGGTCTTTATGGAGGCTTTATCTGACTCACCTGCTCCCAGGGAAAGTGGCTGCTCCAGCTAAAGCTGAGAGAATCAGTCAGAAAATTCTTAGGAAGCTGCCCAGGAAGCCCCAGGGATGTCTGGCACATTAGGAACACAGTGTGAAAAGGCAACCTCTGCTCTGAGTTGCTGTGCGGGGGGCTTGAACATCAGCTTTGAAGAATGAGGCTCCTGACCTTTGTCTCAAACATCCCACGAATTTAAAAAAAAAAAGGAAAGCTACAGTTTTAATTTAATAAAATAAAGGTTTCTTGTTCCTTCCCCCCCCCCAGCTAAATTGCTCTCCTTATTCATCTCAATTTTCCCAGACTTTTCAGTGCAGCAGCTGAGATTAGTTTTTATATTGAACCATTTCCACTGACAGTACCTTTCTTCCAGTAAAATCACAGCACATTCCCTTTGTTTTCAGACTCGTAGACAATCACATTTATCTGCTCACTGCCCTTCAATAGCAAGCAGCTTCTAATGGATTTCTGCATGAGGACTGTACCCCCTACCCACTAATTGAAATTCAGTGCACAGAGTCACATCAGTGCACTGGGGTGGTGGAGAATATCAATGCACACAGCCAGGAGGGGGAACGGGCAGAGGGAATTTTCAAATTTTCAGTACCCAGTAGCAAATGGGAGTGGGAATTCCGGGTGCATCAAAGCAGTGGGATATGGTCACGTGCTTCAAACCTTCCTCTGAGGGTCCCAAAATGTAAATGAGATGGACATCTGTCATCCACTTACTTCAGGAGTGAGGCTTAGGGGCTTAGATAAACTGAAGGTTGGAAACTTCACTACTTTTCAACCTCTGGTTACGGGAAAAAAAGCAGCCTTCAGCCAGCAGCTGGAGTGCACTAACTCCTGTGCTGGATCTGAGGATCAGAGGCTGGGATACAGAGCTACACCTCATGGTTAGAGGGCCTGGAGTGATGGTCAAGAGAACTGGGCTTTGTTCCCAGCTCTGCCTTCTGGATGACCACAGGCATCTCAGCTTACCCCCCTGTGCCATGCTTCCCTCACCCTTGAAACAGATCCTTTTCCTTTGGGAAGTCACTTGGGATGCTGCTGGAAAACAGTCACAGGAACAGATGAGCTCATAAGAAAGACGATGAGGGATTTTTACGACCCAACAGGGAAGCGTGCACTGGATGGATGGGATTTCTCTCAGAGGTCAGGGACACGATTCAGCTTCCCCACAGAAGCATCATGTGTCATATGTGAGGCCCTTCAGTACCTCCCACCTTCCAGCTGCCACTCCAAAAGGGAATAATTTTCCTGAAGGTCTTACATCTTGTGTATTTGTGCTGCTTTGATGTTTCAGGTGAGTCAGAACATCTCACCTGACTCTTGGCAGCTCCAAGTGCTTGGTGGAGCCCTAGGTCTCCGCTGGCTGTAACAGGAGGTTGGGAGACACCTGCACATAGAGAAGGATCTGCTGCTTAAACACAGGTGTCTCTTGTCACTTGGGATGTCCCCACATGGGGCAGGCAGGTATGACAGAGGTCCACGAGAGATCCATGCCTTGGGGAGCAGCAGCTGGAACCTTCTGGGAAAGTGTGGGGTGGAAAGAATGACACACAATGCTTATCTGTCCTCAGCTGGGTCCTGTCCCTTTGTCACCTTAGGCACTGTAGGTCTCCCATGCACCCCGATACTCTGGAGCCTTAGAAAGCAAATGCCTATTTTAAAGTAATCCTTAAAAGCACCATCTGGGCTGTGATTGGCATGGAATCCTTAAGGAGACCAGCCCAACCAGATTCCCTTAGCGAGTCTCCTTGGAAGCTTGAGTTTAAGAGGTGGGATCTCCTGGGTCAGGTGGTCCAGGCAGTGACATCTGTAAGCAAAACCTCCTGTCCCCAAGCTCCAGTTTAGAAGAAACCAGGTTTCTGCAGCCTCTGAACTAGGAAGGCTGAGCTTAGGGAGATCTTCTGGTAGGTTTTGGGCTGAGTTGCTTCATCTCCCTGTGCCTCAGAAAGAGATGGCAATACTTCACTCTTTCTTGAATCTACTAGGAGATAAAACTCCTTGATAAGAGGAGCTGTCTCTCAGATAGATAATTTGGGCTGCACTTATCAGAACTTTCTTGCATTTCCTGAAGTCCCCTCTCCTTGTACACACAGGGCAACCTTGCTGTTACTGAAAAGGAACAGTTTTTAATATTTATGTTTATTTTTGCCCCAGGAGAAGGGACTGTCTCTCACAGTAGTTGCAGACAGCCCTCGCTAAAAGGAGATCTGATCTCAAGCATGGTCTCCAACTAGAACTATAATTCGAGTGGTGATAATAATAACAAACACAGCAATAATCATGCCCAAATATAGCACTTGGCACCGTTTTTCCTGTTCAAATCCCAGTTCCTGTGACTGTCATTCTTTGCACGCTTCCAAATGCTGGCATTTGGGAATGGCAGCCGCTCCCAACAACGCCTTTTGTCCCAAAGAGATTATTTCCAGTCGAGTGCCCAGCAAACTGCGATGCTGCACTTCATCCCTCCAAGGTAGGGATGGGGACAGCGTGTGACTCATGCCTGTCATATGATCCTGGGCAGGGAACGTGTCGTTGGCGCAGGCTTCAGCTGAGCACTCTAATTTCAATTTGTGCCTTCCCCTTTCAGACAAAGAGAAGTTCACTCACATGATTTCCTCTTTTGGCCCTACAAGCTCTCCACAGATCCTCTTTCCCCATTTTTCTTGCAGTGCTTTCCTCAAACTTGCTCCGTCTCTTGCACCCATCAGGACAGGAGCCAACCTCCAGAGAGCCTGGGCGAGCTGTGTTTCTCATGAAAGATTTGGATTGCCCAGCTCCCAGAAGGTCTCGAGATGCTGGATGTGGTGTTGCATTACAGCCAGTCGAAACAAGAGCTGCGGGCCCAGAAAAATGCCACTATTTTCTTCCCAAATTAGTCAAAACTAGTCTGAAATATTCTCATTTCCAGAACAGCTGTCCCTCCCTTTAAACATGTCTCTGGAAAGACCTTATTTTGTTATTTCTAGTCCAAAGGAAACATTTTCAAATTCCTGGACTTAATAATGTTTCTGTTTGTTTGGGTTTGGTTTGTTTCTTGATTTTTTTTTTTTTTTAATTATTTTTTTTTGTTTTGGGTTGTTGTTTTTTGGGGTTTTTTTGGTAGAGTACTTTTCTATAACAATTAACCTGATTTTTTCTGAGCTGTCAGAGACCATCTGTGTTTGGGTTTAATGGTATCAGGCCCCCCTCTACCCCCAGCCAGACACTGAATTCCCCTTTTTTCCTGGATGAACATGGACACGGTGCAAGTCAAGGTCTCGGGCGTACCAAGGAAAATGTTGTCCATCCTGGAATGTTGCCTCCCAGCTGACAAAAAAGGTCTAAGACACTGGAAAACACTTTTGTGAAGTCCCCGTGTAATGAAAATAGGCAGAGCATGGGGTCAGCGTGACCCAAGCAAAATGCTTGGTTTCTGCTTAACAAAACAAAACAAATGGATCTTAGGCAGAAATGAAGTGGTTTGTTTTCATTTCCCCAAGGGAAAAGAGTAGCACTGTGTGTACATGTGGGAATTCAAATTCGCAGGCAAATTATATAAACCTCCAGCTATAGAGAGACTGTATTTTCCATTAAACTAATGCACAGAAATGGGTGGAAAATCCTCAGGCTGATGGAGAGATGGGATTTCTCAGCCATGCTTGGTTTCATGAGCATTCAAGAAAAAATAATTAAAATAAAAAAAAAAAAATTGAAAAACCTCTTTATCCAGGAATAAGAGCAGATTGCCACTCAGAACCTGGAATGCAGTTAGGAGAAATAAAATTCCATCATCAACAACCTCCTAAATGGGTGGGAACATGGAGGGCCAAGGACAGCAGTGAGGAGGGAGAGGAGAGTCTAAGAGTTTGAAGGAAGAAAGAGACGAAGCAACTTCTCTCCTTACACTGTTTTGGATGGGATTTACTGGACAGACGAAGAGGGATGGGCAATGCTAATGAAGTTTCCATCCCTCCTGCCCCACTGTGGCAGGTGTAGCTCACACTGACAGCATGGCAGGGTCACACAGACCCTGCTCTGGGCTGGGTGGAGGGGACTGATGCCTTCCCAGGACTCACAGACACGAATTCCCTGTGGTGTTACGGCACTGGACTGCCTCGGCCTTGCTGCGAGGCAAATGGAATGACAGAATCACAGAATGGTTTGGGCTGGAAGGGACCTTAAAAATCACCTCATTCCACCCCCTTGCCATGGGCTGGAACACCTTCCACTATCCCAGGTTGCTCCAAGCCCCATCCAACCTGACCTCGAACACTTCCAGGGTTGAGGCAAGCACAGGTTCTCTGGAAAGCCTGTGCCAGGGCCTCACCACCCTTATGCTGTAGAATTTCTTCCTCATACCTGATCCAAACCTGCCCTCTGTCAGTTTACTGGCCACATCCAACACACCAGTGACTGCCAGGATTTATTGTCTCCCTTATCAATCCAAGCATTTTCAGTGCCTAAAACCATTGAGCAGGTTCTGGGCACGATGCTGTGAATACAGTCACCTCACTTGGATCAAGGGAAAGCAATGGCTTGGTTTTTGTTGCTGTAACTGATATTCTGGATGTCAGGTGAAATAGCTCAGGCTCAGAAGTGTCCTTACACTTCAGCACTGAAAGACCAACCCATCAGGGTGGGCTCTCTGACCCCTTTTGGATGCTAGTTTTTAAACAGTCACAACTTTTTAAACCAGAAAGGAACATCATGATAATCTAATCAGAAACAAAGTGATTTCATCTTGTGTTTTCAGTCCTGCAGCAAGGTCTTAGATCAGCATTCCTTGGCATTGCAGTTGAACCTATGGCCTAGAAGAGGAAAGTTCTCTCTCCCCAGGCATGGAAGGACCAGAGAAGAGATTTGAAGGTATCTCCTGACCCCTAACCTGCCATGTTTCTCTTTCCAGGAGGTGAGGAGGAATTCTGGACTACAAAAACTGAAGTAAAGGGACAGATGTTTTCTCTTCCTTCTCTCCTAATCCCACTGCATCCACGTGGTTCACATCCCACCCCAAGAAGAGGGATCTCCACTGAGAAGCCAGTGCTGACCATGCCTGCTGGTTTTACTCACATTGGGAAGGCTGTGTCCTTACCTGCTGTCCTGGGTGAGGGAAGCCAAGGGATGTGGGGAGATGGCCAGAGGCAAGGACAAGTTGGACCTGCCTTCCAAAATCTGTGGAGCTGCAGGAATCCAAGAGGGAGGTGCCTGAAACCCAGCTGTGCAGCTCCCACCTGTGCTTCCTTCCAGGGGTTCACTCATGGTGAACACTTGACTCTCTTGCAACCCCAGGAAACCACACACATCCAGGAATGATGTGTGAAACTGGAGGGGGACAACATTTACTTGACTTGTTATCTCCAGACAACAGTGTTTAGTGTTAAATTGCACTTTCTGCTGTGCAGACCTCACCTCGAGCTAGCCACTGACAGCTTCCTTCTTCACCCCTGGACGACATCAGGCACTTGGAAGTGTGATTCATTTGCCCTATTTAGATTAAATAACCCTCAGTCCAGACAGTTTCTCTTCAGTGACACTGGAAACAACCGGCTCAGATGTTGGTAGAGTTGACTGTGTTTGAGATGCTGAGCCCCATCCCTACACCCTAAACCAAGCAGGATATTTTCCTACAGAGTGTCCAGCTCGATCAGGACAGCAGAGCTGAGTCACTGCCAGGCTGATGAGATGGTCACAGTGACCCCCCTCAGGCCCCAACCTTTGTGTCTGTGAATAATCAACGCTGAGTGGCAAACTCAGGGTTTTAATAAGACCCAGGGCTCCTTTCTTGGATCTCAAAAGTCAGTTGTCCTCCTGCATCTCATCTACCTTGAGTCCAAGTTGCACTCAATAATTGAGAGCTGAGTGATCACACCAGCAATTGCAAGGTCCCTCCTCATGTGTCCCTGCTCTGTTAGATTTACTGTACATATTTATACAGGGAGGGGGGGAAACATCAAGTTCTAAGATTTTCACCTTTTTTTGGGTGTGTGCTTATATGTGGTTATTTTGTTCTTGCTGTCAGTTTTTCCGCATTAGGAAATTCCTTCAAAAAACCTCTTTTGCTTGTCTTACCTGTGCTGTGAGGTGTTTGGTGGTACTGACTGTGTCCATAACCACCATCAGGGCAGGCCCCATCAAAGGCTGCTGGATTTATCTTCCTCTTGCATCTTATCCTGGATATGAGAGTGCCTGATGTTAGATACTTCAGCATAAGGTCAAACTAAAACCTATCGTCTCCTTTCCTCACTCATCCCTCTCTTTCCCCTGTTCCTGGCCACTCCAGATGGGTTCAGCTCCATGCTTTGGCACAGGTGTGACGCTGTGCAAGCAGATCACTTGCCTTGCCTTTCATTCCCCCAGTAAAACACAAAATTTTAAATTATCCCAGCTCTAGTCTTGTTTATCACCACTGCTGACAAGTTTCCTGTTACCACAATCTGCAATTCCCACACATTCTGTTGCATTTCCATAGTTTTTTTCCACAACAACCCAATCAGATGGGGATGGTTATTGCTCTGCATAAGGAGGCAGTGTCAGGAGTAACAGGGAAGCTCAGGGGGTATTCAGGTGAATATTTTCCTGGATTTAGTGGGGAAACCTAGAGGATCTTCCCAGTAGCTGGAAGTGCTGGATGACTGTTTTGTTGAGACTTAAAAAAAATTCTCTCTTAGGGCAAGATGGGAAGTGGTTACAATGACAGAAGAGAAGGCAGTGATAGAGAAAATGACACTAAGAGTGGCAGAAAAGCGAAGGTTTTTGCCTGCTACTTTTATTTTCCAGGCTGCTAAAGCTCCGCTTTAAATTAAGCTTAACCTTTACTTTCAGAGACAGCTGAGGAAATATATTTTCAGCTGAAAAACAGGCGGTTGCTCTCTGAGACAGACTTCCCCTTTGGGGCTGCCAAATCTCAATGCAGCTCTCAGCACTGTCCTCACTTAACCTCTCCCAGAGCCAAAAAAATATCCAAATAACTGGCTGCCTCCCGCCCTGGCCATTAACACAGCTCACACCGATCAGACAAATTAATTCCAGTGCGTTTAAACTAAACCCTCTGCGGCTGTCAGACAGCCAGTGGAGTCTCCCAGTTTTACTGGAAAGAAAGTGGCAAAGGTAAATAATTCCAACCAGAAGTCCTCTCCGAGTGTGTGAGCGTGGCTGTCCTGGGAGTCCCACAAACAGGGGGACCTTGCTGTCCTTGAGGCACACATCCATGCTGACCTTTCCTGTGCCAAAATGACCTAGGACATACCTGGATTTTGGTGATATGGCCAAGAGTTCTCTCCTGGAATTATAGAATCACTAAGGTTGGAAAAGACCTCCAAGAGCATCTAGATTTCTTTGTAATTAGCAGTGTTAATACACCTGAGATCGCAGTGTGGGCTTTTCAGAAAATTGTTTTTCAGCACGTGGTGTCTCTTTAAGCAGAGATACAAGTACTAAAACCCGTTTTTTTTGTATCCACATGTTGTGCAGGAATGGGAAGATTATTGTAGAAATCCCTTAAAGGCTTCTAGGCAAAGTGTTAGGGCAAATCCCAGTCAGAATCTCCTTGATATAAATAAGTCAAATCTCCCGAAAAACAGCGAGATGTCCATGGGCATACACACATATATAGGTAGATATATAGATATATAAATAGATAGATAGATAGATAGATAGATAGATAGATGTTTACACACACACTCTGCATGGGTGTATATATAAAAATATATCTGATAGTGGTTAAAGATCTGGTGATGTATTTCACTTTTGATCAGTCTATAAAGTCAGAATAATATTTTAAGCCCCTGATGCAGTAGACTTAGTTCAAAGAACTGGATTCCTAATCAAAATCGTGTTCTATATAAATGGTTCCTGCAGACTGATGTCTGGTGTGACCCCAGAAAGCATCACCCATCATCTCATCTCATCTCATCTCATCTCATCTCATCTCATCTCATCTCATCTCATCTCATCATCTCATCTCATCTCATCTCATCTCATCTCACCTCATGCCTTTTTAAGGAAGAGGAGGCACTGCACTGAAACTTGAAACAAGGACCTGCTACAGAGGAACATCAGTTCTAGGTCTTTCAGCAGATGCTGCAGTATGCACAACCCTCCCTCAGCAGAGCGTAGACCGTGTGCTCTTTTAGTGGCCCTAATGGCAAAAAGCTGCTTTGGGCGTAATAAAATGGGAGAGAGAAACTATAACCAGCATGGATACCGTGGGAGAACATTCCCAGGCCCTTGGCTCAGGCAAATACCCACGTGCAAACCTGTATTTGGGATCCCTCAGAAGGACTGAGTGAAACAGGCACTGTTGTCCTCAGGGTTGTGTTGTCCTCCACCCTCTCACTGTGATTGCGCTGGCCAATCCCACCACACTTCTCCCTTGGTTTTGCTTGGTTTGCTGCCTGCTCAGAGGTCACCACCTGCCCATGGGACAGAAACCCTGGCAGGGCTGAGCAAGCTGCTGCCCCAATCCAGCATCCCTTGGCGAAATGAAGCTGTGAAGTGGCACGGTGCCATCTGCAGCAGATGGGCACAAACATGTTGTCACCCCCAATGCAGGCCCAAGTCCCTCCCAGGGGAGCTCAGTGGGAGTGCCAGGCTTTGTCTGGGATGTCACCTTCTGTCCACCCATATGCTGGTTCTGCACTCACTGAGTCACCCCAGCTCAGAATAAACTGTGTCTTGTTTTGCCCTCCTGAGAGCCAATATTTACATCCATAGCACTGCGGAAGAAGTTAAAGGTCCAAGCAGATTGTCTCCAAGGCTGAAGGCAGCTCTGTCTCTTCCCTCAGCTCTGCTCTGGTTTAATTTCCTGTTCTCTTCTCCAGTCCTTCTGACTCACTGGTGTCACCTGCAGCTGGGGCCACCCTGGCTCATGGTTTCTGTAGCCATCATGGCTTGAAGAAAACAAGCAAATGTGGGACTTTTGTCTCTTTGTTGTCCCAGGTGCTCCTTTATCCATAATAAAAGAGGGAGAACTTGTCTTTAGGGCCAAGGACATGTTCTATTCACCAGGACAGGGAGTTCTGTGACAGCTTCCCAGCTAGCCTGGGGAGTGAGGAACTTGATCGTGGCACACACCAACTTTTAAAAAGATGCTGTAGAAACTTAAGGTGGGGATTGGATTATGGGATGACTCTGGGATGGATCCTGGAAATGTTTTGTGGCTTTGTGTTTCTGTGGACATTGAGTTTAGGGGTTTAATTGAGCCAAGGAAAGAAGTGGGCAGGTGCCAGTCAGGAAAACTGGATGTTTGGGAATGCCCAATGGGTTAAATTTGTCCAGCAGGAACTGGCGGTTACTGGATGTCTTTGATTCTCTTCCCCAGCTGCTTTCATAAAGGGTTTGTTGCTGTCTGAGTCTGCCCCAGCCTGACTGTCTGCAGCAAAGTCAACAGCCCCGAGAGTGCTCCGGCGGGAGCGTCTCCGCTCGCAGGGGAGGTGGCTCTGCAATACCTGCCCTGGGCTACACGGGATGAAATCTCCTCCTGCCTTTGCCCTCCAGCTCTGCCATGTGGCAGTGACCTGGAGTGGCTGTCACACAGCTGTGCTGAAGTCCCCTAGCTGGGTCAGGCTGCAGTGATAAATTTTTTTAGTGAATGAGGGTGCTGTGAATGATCTCACAGTGTTTTGTTAATTTATTCCCCCTCTTGCAGGCTGATAACACACACACACACACACAAAAAAAAGGGATGAATTGTGCATTGTTGCCTAATTCTGAATAAAACCACTGCGAATTTCGCAAGATGTGCATAACATAGGCTCAAGGGGTCCTTTCTAGCAGATGCCCGAAGCCAAAAGCAGATAAAAAATTTTAGCAGGGTCTGATTAATGGTTTGGTTCGACAAATATTCATATGGGTGTGAAAAAGCTTCCGAAGAAGTGCCATGAAGCATTGCATCCCCTGTCATCTTCCTCGCTGCCTGCTCCCCTTCAAATTAGATTTGGTAATTCAAGTGGTTTCAGCTTCAGGCTGATTTTTCTTGCTTCAGTTAAATCTCAGGTTTCAAGCTGATGATGTTTCACACATGGCAGACTGGCACCTGTTATCTAAAGGTCCAGCAACGCTGACCATGATTGAGCTTGGCCCAGACAACACATCAATAATAAATCAACATGATGGGTTGGAAGGGTGGTTGCTGGGCTGTTTTACACCAGGCGGGTTTTAGTCCCAGCAGGATTAATAACGGGCAATTTTCTAATGAGCCCATAAAGCTCTGCCTTGGTGTAACACGAGGTCCTTGCCCTTTGCTTTCTCGAAATCCTGCAGCACGGTTCTGTGGCTCCAAATGCCACGGGTGGCAGAAGACAATCTGGGTTTAGCTGCCCAGCTGTGCAGGCAGGAGCCACGCAGCAGGTGCATGCCCAGCACAGGCATCCGAGGACACGGCAAGGGGAGAGGGCAAAGGAAATGTGTGGTTATAAAGCAACAGAAAGAAAGTCATGCAAAGATAAACATTTCATGCGCACACAAGGCACCTTTGCTGCCTCGAGTAATATCCAAGAGGAGGTCAGTTATTTCTGAGTGTTTTCTGGAGTGTTTTCCTTATTTTTCTTTTTGGCCTGAAACAATGAGCTTTGGAAACTCCATTTCATTATGTTTTGAAACAAAAGCAAGGCAGCTCTCACAATCTCTCACGCACTGTGTAGAGTTCTTTTCCAACGTTAATTATTCCACGATTCTCTAACAGCAGCAGTAGTGGCTGACAATGTTTCCCTAAGAGAAACACCTGAAGCTTGGGTAGCAGGTGGAGATTAAAAAAAAGTAAAACTTGCCCAACAGCTTGATTTCCTTGTGTGACGAATTCTGTGCCTGTTCACAGACTGCTTTCCTGAAGAGCTGGGGAATGACTTAAAACCAAATGATGTCTTTGCAAGACCAAGTTCCCTTGTTTGTGCAGGTAAATAATAAGGTTGTCAAGGTTTTATGAAGAATTTTCAGCCCCTGAGCTCAAAGATCTTTACAAAGCAAGGGGTGAAGAACCAGGTCCTCATTTTACAGAGGGTAAAACAGAAGCATAGAGAAGTAAAACGTCTTCTCAAGTTCACCCTGAAGGTCTCTTGCAGCTCGTGCTCTGGCTGTGCTGCTTCTATCAAAGGCCTGTTTCTTCAAAACTTAAAGAGAGGAGGTTATCCAAATCCCCCCTGACCTGACTGAACTCCTTGAGTCTCACTTCCAGCCTAAATATCTGAGTTTATTTATCTGAGAAAAAAAAAGTTTATGCTTACTCTAGAAGCAAAGACCTGATGAAAGGCATAGACTCATTTGGAAGTCTCATCTTAAAGCCATTTAGTGACACACACATTTTACCAGAAATGTTTAATGAAGTCTTTCAGATGGACAATTGCCCTGAGCATGTGACAGCTCGCACTGAGTTGTTTTTGGAAATGAATACAAGCAGCAAGCCAAGACGGGCAGTCTGCAAGAGGCAGGGCCAGGAGTGGGTCACTGGGACACCCGGAGACAGAGCTGGAGCACAAAATGGATCTTTGAAAATCAGCTCTGGACTTGCAGGAGGATGTGTGGATACAGCCTCTCTTTTTAACCACGACCCTCTGTGTCCTACCTGAGAGGATCAAGAGAAACTCCCTCCCCAAAAGCCTCAGAGCACAAAAACCTTCACAGAAGCCAATGCCACCTATTTTTTTTTTCCCTCTGTTTGGTTGTATTACAACTTTGCTCAAATTTCTGAGAAACACTGGCTCTGTTTGAGTTTGTCTCTGGGCACAGTTACCAACCCCCTTTGTGGTTTGGGATAGGAAGTGTTTAAAATGGACAAAGTGGAGCATCCCTGTTTTGAAAACTTTGACTTTTTTTGGTTTTGAAAACTTTGTTTTCAAAGTTTTTGGTTTTGAAAACTTTGGTTTTGTCAAATGTATCTGTTGGGTGCAGGAAACAAGTCAATCAGGATGAAAAAAAAAAGGAGAAATAAGTGGCAGAAGTGTAGCCAGGATACCCCTCGTGCATTTTTCCCAGTTGATATTTTTTCCCGTGCCTGCTGAATCAGCATTTTCCATCTGCCAGCCTGTAAACAAGAGAAGAAAGACGCTGGTGACCTTGGCCAAACAAGCCCATTCCACTCTCCTGGAAGTCCTTGGATCAAGGAGAAAATCTTTGTCCATCTCAGGGCACAAAGCCCAGCCAGCCCTCCTGGAGTGCCCAGCTATTGGTAAAAGGCTTTCCAAGCATGCAGAGCTGAGACCTTTGAATCCCTCAAGAAGGGGAGTGAAGCCAACATTTCAACAGAAGCTGCCATCCTCAGCTGTCATTGCCACAGTAAAGATTGTGTCTCAATACAAAAGAGAAAAAACAGCAGGACAAAGAGCAAAGGGTGTTTCAAGGCAAGAGCAGGTCTTGGAGGAGAAGTTGCTTCTGAGTTCACCCTGAAGTAAAATGTAACACCTCGCAGAACTGAAACTCCTTGGTGCCTTGCCATGTAGGGCTGAAAACAGCTTTTTCTTTGATTCAGATGCTAAGTAGACCCAGAGCTGCTCAGTGCTTGCACGTGAAGACACCACAAGCATAACTGAAGAAGTCGGGGTCAGGCACCCTGCTCCAGAAAATGCTGAGATGAAAAAACCCTCAAATCCACCCAACAACATCATCATCAACAACAACAACAACAACAACAACAACAACTACAACAACAACAACTTGTCTTCCCAGCAGCTTTGGGCTGGCAGAGGGGGCATGAGGAGAACTTTGCCATGCTGACTCACGGGGTACAGCCTGCATGTCGTTGACTTTGCTCTCTGTTTCCAGGGATTTCCCTTCTACCAGCAAAGGAACAACTGGGCCTTAGCAAAAAGGAGAAACTGATATTTTGGTCACATGTCGGTGGCAAAGACAGAGTTGACAATGAGCTATTTTCTTCTTTCATTGAACAAGGAGGCTCAGTTACAGGGAGAAAACAATATCATCTGAAAAACTCTCTGTTTCCTTGGCTGGCAGAGGCTGTCAAGGGTCAGGCTGGCTGGGAAGTGTCTGGACAGAATTATTTGCAACTCCCAAATCTCAGATCAAGTGCTTCCAAACTGGGGTGACCATGAGGTGCTGGAGGATGAAGAGGGATGTGGATTTATCGCAACCTCTGTGTGACATATGATCTTGCCATATACTACTAAATTCCCAGAGGTTTTCCCAGTGATTGGCAGGGATTCTCTGCCTCAGAGCAGAGGTAAAACCTGCTGGACCAGTGTCAGTCAGCAGGGACACAAGAAATGATGGGGACCTTCCTATTTTGAGTGTGAGAAAAGTTATGTCAGGAGACAGGCTGGCTGTGCAGGCTCCCATCCGAGGGCTCCTGGAAAATCTGCTGTGGGCATCCTTGAGAACACAAGAAGGGAAGCTGCTCTCCACTGTTTTGCCTTGTCATTGGGTCAAGAAGCTGAGTGGCTCCCAGTTTCACCGGCTTATTCATCATCTGAAGGATGGGTATGAAGTGCCACCTGCTCAAGCAGCCTTTCCATGGATATGTCATCAGGATTGTGCAGTAGTGAAACCTTCTTCCCTTATAAAACTGCTTAATTGATGACACATCATTAGTGGAAATTGTCTAGGCCTCTTTATGTTTCTGCAAAGCTGCTCAGACACACAGGGCTTAGCATTCCCAGAAGGATAAAAACTCCCCCTCCCTCCGTGGCTCCTTTTGGAGGAGGGGATGTATCTGTGAGTGTATAAGCTGCAGCTCACGACAGTTTTGCTCAGGCTCCGGGGCTGATGTGTTTGGCAGCCTCGTGAACTTGGTCCTTCACCAAGAGAAGGCGTCGGATGTGGCGGGGTCGGGAGGAGGTTTCACATGCTCTGATCCCTCCAGGCTCCATGAAAGCAGCGCCGTTTGCAGTCAGAGCCAGTTCGTGGGCTCTCATCAAAAGGCAGGCAGCAGAGAGCTCCCACAGGCTGTCTCCAGTGATGGTCTGGAAGAGCTGTGGTCTCCAGAGAAGTGGACAGGCACCTTTTTTGTAGTGTGAAGGGGAATCAGCTGGCTGGAAGTATTGAACAAAGAAACCTCTTGGAGCAGATTCTGAGACCAAAGTTCTGTGGCTCCATAATGACGGCGAGTGGAAGCCACATGGGCTGTCCATCTGGTGTTCATGGCCCAGCCTAAGCTCCCCAAAGCCATCACACAGCCAGGTCTTATCACCCCAGTGGAGGGACTGAGTGGGTGCATGCAGGGCTCCCTCCGGTGAATTTGGTGGGTAGCAGATCCACTTCCCTGGAGACTCCTGGTCTGTGCCCAGGGGCAGGGAAGGTCGGTGATGTGTCACCTCCTGGTGTTCATGCTCTGGGGTTCAGCTGGGGGCCTGTGGACGTGTGTGTTCGTGCCCCCATCTAGTGGCTGTCCCCAAGGCTGCACCGTCCTCTCCTCTTCCTCAGGAGCCATGCAGCTCCGAGGGGAGCACTGAGACTCTGCTGTTGATGTTTTTGGGGTTCTATCTGGCTTGGAACTGTTCCCTTTTGTGACTAGGCTTTGTGGCACATTCCCTCGTGGTAAATTACTCGTGCACAAAAGTCCTTGGGGGGCAAAAAATCAAACTCTGATAAGACAAAATGCCTGTAAGTGCAACAGGATTGTGTCTCTTACTCCTTTCCATGTTCCCAACACACGATCTGGCCCGAGGAATGTGTCCTTGCATGGAGCCCATCACCTCAGAGAGAGCTTCAAAGAGGCAAAGAAAATATTTTGGTGATGATAAATCAGGTTTTCCCTCACCCTCATGCTTATGACTTGCTTTTGTGTAAGCAAAATTCACTTTGCAATGTGGTTACCTAAAAAAAAAAAGTAATAAAATCATTGAATGGTTTGGGCTGGAAGACACCTTAAAGACCATCAAGTTCCACACCTCCTGCCATGGCCACATTGCTCCAAGCCCTGTCCAAGCTGGCCTTGGACACTTACAGGGATGGGGAAGCCACAGTTTCCCTGGGCAACCTGTGCCAGGGCCTCACCACCCTCACAGGGAAGAATTTCTTTGTAATTTCTAACCTCAATCTCTTCTCTTTTAGTTTAAATTTGTTCCCCTCTGCCATATCACTGCCTGTATAAGAAGACTCTTTCCCCCTTTCCCTCTTACGTATAAGCCCCCAAAAGTCCCCTAAAATCACCACCAGCAACAAAACAAAGGACTGTGTGTCGAGATGTGAGCTGCTTCCCCAGGCACGGCGTGAGCTTTCAGATGGTGTCTGAAGTGGAAGTTGTGTGTAAACATTTGGCTGCTCTGTCAGAGGCTGGGAAACAACACAATGTGATTTTACTGCTGAGTGTAAGCTGGATTCTCCCAGTGAGCCCGAGACACTCCAGCAGCCACCTGTCTTTCCCACAAGCTGCATCACCTACCAGCTCCAGTGGTGGTAGAAAGGGATCTCTATTTTCTACAGGTATTTTTACAGCTCCAGTTACAACTCAATTATCTCAGCTCTCTACAGCCTTTATTGTGTCTCCCCCGACTCTTCAGGCAGGTAGTTAAGAGTTATTTCTGGGAAAATTGAAGTGCACAGAGAGATGTAATGAAGATCCCAGAGGAAATAACCAGCAAAGAATGTAGGGAATTGAACTTAGATCTCTGTTTGCCGCTGAGCTGCCTTATCTTAAATAAACCCTAAACAAAAGCCACAGAATTTCTACAGCAAGAGCAAGTTCCTATGTATTTTAAATTTGTGAATAGATGTACTTTAGGTGCATCCTTAGGGCTTTCTGGTTGCTTTTCCATGGCGTGCCTTGGCTGCTCTTGCAGGCATGAAATAATTTTAAACAGGAAAAAAACATTATCTTTCAGCGATGCCTGCCTGACTTAGCAAGTGCAATCCCTTGGGAAGAAAAACCACTTGTCAGGACACATGGATTGGGGACTGGCAACTCCGTCAGTTAGAGTGGCACAGCCAAGGCTCAGGAGCTGTAGATGGGGTTGATGTTCCCCCTGAGGTTTTATCTAACAACTCTTTCAGGCCATTCATGATCTTTTGGGCATTTTATTCCACTTGTAACAACCCATTTCTAGCTGAAATGCTTTATTTCTTCAAATGCAGGGTCAGATCTGTGTCTCAGCCCTCCTATTGCTCCTCTCTGTATCTCTTCCAGTTTTGCTTGTCTTTTTTGGAGAACAAGAATTGTGCTTCATGTTCCAAATGTGGAGAAGAGCCTGGATGTCTGTGGTACCCCGATCTTTTCAGTTACAGGCTGACATTCATTCCCATTCTTCCAATGTCCTTCTTCACCACCCACCTCGATTGTCCCCAGACTTCTCCCCCGTCTCTCTGGGTTCTCACGTGGCAAAGTGGAGAGGTGAGTAGTTTCTTATGTACAACCTTCTCAGGCCTTTTTCTGCCCGAAAGAACAGCGGCACTGACTAAAGCCTTCCAGAATTAAGTTATTCAGCCAACACCTTCCTGGAGGCATGGAGGGGAGCAGGATGATCTCATGAATCTCTTTTGCTCTGCTCTCAACCAAAAGTCACTGGCTGGGGAGCTGTTTTGGCAAAAACTCTCCAATCCAAGGGCTAATAAACAAGCCCTCTTGGATGCAGTATGGTTTACAGTTGGGCTGGAAGAGAGAGGAAGAAAGTTTTCTTTCCAAGCCCTGCAGCGATCCCAGATTTGATAAACCCACTCTTTTCCTTCCCTCTTCCTCCCTCACCTCCCAGGGGTACAGCTCCAGTATTCATGATTGCAAACACTTCTTGGGTCAAAAGCAGGTCAGAAGATGCTGTGCAAGCAGGATAAAACGTCCTCTGTTCCACCAGGGCACATGCTGCAACACAGAAAATGCTGCCCTTAAGTGCTCTATTCTCACTCGCTTGCCCTGTCCTGCCCTGTGGAGGGTTTGGCTTTCTGAATTCACGAAGGCTGAAACGATCAATATTATCCTGATCTGCTGAGCCCTGGGTCTGCGTTTCTAAAAATGGATGGGGTTATATAATTTTTTTGGCGGGCAGCGAAGTAAAGGGTGGAAAATCACCATCAAAAGCTAAGGCTGTTCTCGTCGGCTGCAGGTCACTGCTAAGGCAGAGAGGTTTTTCAGGAAATGCACAAACTCGAGACCTCTGTGGCAACAAGCACTGAGTGCCCATGGGTTTTGGGAGAGAAAACATGATCCTCGGCTTCCCGAGGCACAGCACCTGTGCAGACTGTGGGCTAGGCTGAGCTCTTTGGTACCTTGTTCACCTGCCTAAAAGCCTCTTGAAGCCACTAGGGAGAGTTCTGACCCTTATTCCCTGCCTTTGCCCACTGAGTGTAGAGGAGCAAGGTCTGCTCCTTGGCAGGGAACAGCCTGAGCCTCCCCTTCCATCCCCCTTGATCTCTTCAGCAGTGCCAGTTATTCAAGCAGGTTCCTGTGCTGTGTGAATGGTGCTGTGAACTCTAGAAGACACTTTAGCTTGGCTTTCATTGAAGCATGAACGCAGAGAGAACCCTCCACATCCATTCCTGCCTCCATAGACAACTCATCCCTTCGTCCTTCCATGTTTCTGCCTGCCTGGGGGACATTGGCATCTTACTAACTAATTGGTCCTCATGACAGTCCTGTGCTTCATCTGTTCCAGGTCAGGGGGAGGGGAAAGCTGATTTCCATCATTGCCTGGGGAGTTGATGGGGAGCACAGATCCACTCTGCCCAGCCCTCTCCTGTCTGCCTGTGGTGCCTTCAGAGATCCCCTGGTGCTCGTAACAGGGTTGTTTATGAATGCTCGTTGTGCTCAGCCCCCTGCACAGGAAATACAGGCAGATCTGAGCATGATCACAGTATATTTATATAGTTATTCCTTTAACCTTAGTCACCATCTGTAACTCCTGATCCTATTTATACACCGGCTGTCATGCTAAGTTGTACTGACCCAGCTGGCCTCCTTCCTGCAGATAATGATGAGATAATCTAACTTATCATCCTGCTTCCTGCTTGTAAGACTAAGAAACGTACTTAAACACTGGCAGCTGGGAGGGTAGGGTTAATTGTCACCCTCACTGATGCTCTAAGAACCAGCTTGTAGGTAACCCAAGAAATTGAAATCATCCCTTCCCTGTTTGTTTTCTGCTGAGCAATAGGTGACACGGGTCACGCTGCTCAGTGAACAGCGGAGGCCACATTCAGTGGAGAAGAGAGATGACTCCTGAGATTGTAAAGTCACCTCTGGACCAAATTCAACTCTTGATGTCAGTGAAAAAGCATTTCCAGCCTGGTCTGCACATGACACTGCCCTGCACTCAAGTGATCTGTGTGTAAATGAGCCTGGAGTTGCACTGGTTGCTTAGAAAAAGGGGATATGAAAATAATACATCAGACCTTGTACAACTGATTAGATCATCTTCCTCAAAAATAAAGCTAGCAGTAGAAGGTCACCCTTCAAAGCAAGTAGTTGCTCCTGTCACTTTTACTCCATCACAGATCTTCCTTCCCCAGTAGAACACTGACCCATCCTTGAAGAGCTGCTCATCCTGTTCGTGGAGGAGAAAGATGTTGTGGGGGAGAAGAAGCTGAAGACCAAGTCCTGGTGTGTGAGGAGGCCAAACTGCAGTTTCCCAGGCATCAATCATCTGTCAGCTTCCAACAGTTTGCCATCACAGCCTGGCAGCTCGCTTATCTGATGGAACACATCGGAATGTAATCCACAGTCGCGCAGGCACAGATTAACTTCACTAAGAGCACTCACGGCCTTTACAAAGAAAAGGACAGGCAAACGAAATTCAGTGGATGTATTTCTACTAAAACCCGTGTGCCTGCAACTGTCTGGGTTAGAGCACGCACAGCCTGGCTGCAATTCCCCTCCAGATGAGGTCATTTGAAACGGTACAGCAAACATTGCTAATGCTGCTGCATCATGCTGGGCTGTCAGACCGATCCCAGGGCTTTAATGCAATGCTATATATATATTTACACATTTGCCCATACTTATTTAATTAGGAGATGCAAATGCTGGTGAGAGACAAAGCAGAAAATGCCAACAAAGGCAGACCATGCTTCCGTTCACATGGAGGCGTTGGCTGCTGGCGGGATACAGCTGCATCAGCGGCTTCTTTCGGGGCTCTATCTGCCTCTGTTAAACCCTATTGATTAGCAGTAAATTGTCTGGAGTGATGTCATTTTCCAGGGGAGGCAGAGGGGTAAGGGTGGAGGGGTGGGGTGACAGCTCTGTAAGGGGATGTTCTCTTAGAATCACAGAATAATTAAGATTGGGGAAGACCTCTTTATATCATCGAGACCAACCACTAACCCAACACTAAACCGTGCCCCCAGGTGCCACATCTACAGGTCTCTTAAATCTCTCTAGGAATGCTGACCCCACCACTTCCCTGGGAAACCTGTTCCAGTGCTTGACAACCCTTTGGGTGAAGAAGCTTTCCCTGATATCCAGTATAAACTCCACCTGGCACAACTTGAAGCTGTTTCCTCCTGACCTATCATTTGTTACTTGTGAAAAAAGCCTGACCCCCACCTGTCTATAACCTCCTTTCAGGTACTCGTAGAGAGTGATAAGGACCCTCCTGAGCCTCCTTTTCTCTAGACTAAACAACACCAGTTCCCTCAGCTGCGCCTCATAAGACATATGCTCCAGACCCTCAAGGCATGAGACAGCACTGCCTGTTCTGGAAAAGCTCATGATCTCAGAAAAAATGTGGGAAAGGTTGGGAAAGGCTGCCTGGCACAGGACAGCATGGAGGTGACTGTCCTTCCTTGGTCTGGTCCAAAATTTCCTGGTGCTGCAGCTGTGGGTGGGCAGGGACACGAAGGGGATGAATGTAGTGTCCTTTGCAAAGCACAGAGGGGATGTGTGGGACGAGGCTGCAGGGACCAGCTTGGATGAACTGAGCTTGGGAACAGCTGACCCTGATCATAGAATCACAGGATCAAAGTATCATAGAATCATAGAATGGTTTGGGTTGAAAGGGACCTTAAAGATCATCTAGTTCCAGCCCCCCGCCATGGGCAGGGACACCTTCCTCTAGGCCAGGTTGCTCCCTGTGTTCTCTTGTCAGGGTGTGCCCAGTCACCTGGAACATGTAGTGACAGGAAATATCCAAAATTTGGATAAGGAAGGGTTGATATTTTTGCTCTTTTCTGTGAAAATGGGAAAGAATGGAAGAACTCTACTGCAAAACCTTGTCAGGATGTCCAGACACCATCACACATCAAGTTCCATGGCAGGTCACGTCTGTCCTAGTCCATACTGGGAGGTGTCACTCCCCCACCAGTGGTGTAGAGACAGATCCTCCAGGCACAGTGCCCAGATATGCAGCAGGGACTTGGTGGACAAGATGGAGGTTGACATAAAACAACCTGATTCACCTTTAGGATGTTCCCCGTGCTCCCATTTGCCAGAGCTTTCCTCAGAAAATTGCTCTCAGGCCATTAGGAGCAGAGTGCTTGAGGGATGGGACTGACTGCAAGGTTGTGTACATGCTTCAGACTATGGAAAGGGGTTTGGGATAGATGAACTTTAATATCCCTTCCAACCCAGGCCATTCTGTGATTCTATGAATTTCATGATAGAAAAAAAAAGCAAACCTAAAAACCCAACATGGAAACAAGCTGAAAGCCCAGCTGAGTTTACTTGCATCTTGAACAAAAAATAAAACTATTGCCTGTCACCATGTTCATTTGGGTCTGAAGAAGAATCTGGAGTGAAATCTTCAAATTAAAAATATCATCCCTCTATCTATTGATCTTGAAGGCTAACCTGTCCCACAGCTGTAGGACGTCCATATTCTGCTGAATGGCACAATTCCAAGTGGAAAGACTAAACACTCATGATTCTACTATCTCAGGAACATGTCCTCATGGCATTTAGAATAAATGTTGCTGACTTTATACAGAACTGCTTCATATACCAAAATCAGCGTGGCTGCAGCAGAATGATACTTCAACTAGAACTATAGTGTAGGCAAGTCCTTGGTGCAGAGGCTTAAACTAGGATTCAACTCTGGTTGAATTTCCAGCCAGCCTGACATTTTTCACTCCTTTATTTTTCTTGTGAAATGTGTAAACCCTGAGGTTAATTGTTTGCTTCTCCAGTCTCAGTGAACTTGATGTTATTCTCTTGAAACTGTCGGATCCTGGAGTGTTCATGTGTATTAAATCCCCAGAGAGTTTTACTTTGAAGCAATGGTGCTGGGATAATATTTGGTACCCAAGAGAAGATTAGGAGAAGACATATTCTTCTGCCAAAATTAAAGTTAATCAGAATTGCTACAACACAGAACAGAGTGAAACTCTTTGGAAGATTTTCTTAGCTTTGGCTTTGGCAAACCCTGCTGTTTTGAGCTGCCTCCTATTCCCCAAAGAACCCTGAAAGTAAAAGAGAAAATTGTTTCCAAATAAGAATAATTAAAGCTTGCATAACACAGTCTTGCATTCAGTTACAAAGTCAAAGAAATCAATCAGGGCATCTGGCTTGTACAAACAATGTCTTAAATTGCATGGAGGAATGTTTTGTGATACCCCCAATTTCAAAAAATATCCGGCTACACTTTGTTCTAAGTTTGAAAGTTCAAAAGATTCACAAAACCTAAACAATGCTCATACTTTGCCCCACTCCCTCTTGCTAAAGACCTGCCCTGAAAACCAATTCCTAAAGTTTAGGGTTGAGAAAATACAGGTAAAACCATCAACTTTGCCTTTGAATTTCTCTGTGCTTGCCCCAAGGTCTTTCGTAAGTAAATAATTTTGCACTCTTACATACTGGTTTCTTTTCTCTCTTTATTCATTTCATCTTTTTCAGGCTGTACATGCTTTAGGTGATGGATATACATGTTTCAAGGGTTTTGTTTCTAGTTGACTAGCACGGAGGGAGACAGGGATCTGTGACTGCAATACTCTCAATAAACAAATTCATGAACAATTCAGCGGTGGTTAGTTCTTTGGGGCAGGGCACTGTGATACAGCCCACCCTAAATAACTCTGTCTAGACATGTTTTGGGAATAGGGGCTCACATAATAATTCTGGGGAATTTTTTTAATGAAAGCAAAGGCATGCAGAGCAATGCCCTCCTACTCTGAGGAGCATCTGCCAACACCCTAGGACGCTGCACGGTCATGGCAATTATTGAAAAGATGGAATAGGCTGGCAGTAGTGCCAGCAAATTCCATCCTGTTGAGAAGGAGGGGTTGCAGTCTTGGTAAGAGCTGGATCAGATAAACAGAAGGGCTGCTTTTCAATAGCTGGTGCCCAAGGGCTGGTGCACTGCAGCTCTTCCACTTGAACACATCAAAACTCAGCAGCCCTCAAACATTTTTCTGGTGAAGGAGATCAGCCCAGGGCAGGGTGTGCAGCTAGGAATGAAATGCAGGTCCTTGTTCTTCGGGTACAAGTTATGGTGTCTTGTGCCAGCAGCTCTGACAGCAGTTTCCACGGTTATCCACAATCTGGGATGCCTGGAGCACCTGCCTTGTCCTCACTGCCTGTTTAGAAACCAAGTGACCATTTCCAGCTAACTGGAAGTCCCTTGGGAAAAGTCTAGCTCTGTTCTCAGGCACAGGGGGTCATTCTTGGGGCTGTCCTGTGCAGGGCCAGGAGTTAGACTCAATGATCCTTGTGGGTCCCTTCCAGCTCAGGACAGTCAGTGATTCCATGTATTTTCACCTCTCCAGACTTCACCTCCACTCATTCCAAGTAAGAGAATATCAAGGTATTTTCCTCGGTGCTGCCATTTCAAGGAAGGAGGAACACTGGGTGCTTGCACGGTCATGTTGGAATTGTGTAACACAACCTACCATAAAGATAATCTAATCTGGTTTAAAAACAGCTTCTATTTTTGCAGTGGTGATGAACCCACCTGTTGCATCCACAGAACACTGAGGGATCTGCAAATCCCAGGGCCAATGGCAAGGCAGAAGAAATTTCCATTTACCTTTTATTCCCCTCCTTTCTGTGGAGGTCAGAGACCACGGGGGTGTTCCATGCTGTTCTTTCCAAATCACAAAGCCAACACAGGGATCAGATTCTTCTTACTGACACAGGCACCCAGTGCAGCCATCCAGAGGTGTCTCCTCGTGGTGTAGGAGCCCAAAGAAGATTTAGTTAAAATAGCCAACAGAATCTGGGCAGGGATCCAGCCAGTCACATGCAGGTGCCTGACACAGAGTGAGTTACGTCACTGCCCGGATTATTGACCGCGATGTTCGATTCAGTTTTCCAAACACAGATGTGCAGCAGATAAATTGTGTGCTAGAGGTGGTTCACTGGCTGTGGAGGGAGGCTAACCCCAGGGTTTTTTTTGTAGAAGATATCTGTGAGGGGTTGGTTTGATGAGCTCATCACAGTAAGGAGGTGACAGGAGCAAAGAACCTCCATTGCATTACTTCGACAAATGTAAAGGACAGACAGATTCTCGTCCCTCTCTTCAGATTATGGCAGCAAGAGGTTCAATCTTCATTCTGCTGCTTAGATAATTGGGGATAAATATCTCCAATTCTCTTGCCTGTTCCCTCTTCCTCTAAATCCAAGGGGAAAAGAAATGGATTTTGAACATCCCCAGGGAATATTTTCAAGAGACAAAGTGAGTTTGAGTGGGGAAATCTTCTCTGCCAGGGCTCAATTTTCAATTAGTTTTATGAATTTCTGTGGTTTGAGTTTATTTCCAGATGATATTAAGGCACTGACCTGATCCAACATGAATAAGACCCAGGTCCTGTAGACACAGAATGGTGTTCAGTACCATTCATGGTTTGCTTGACGCCCTGGTCACCACCAACACACCTTTGTTTCCTGTTGGGACATGGGGTTCAGTGTGACACTGAGAGCGTGAGACCCAGGCCTGGGCAACAGGGAAACCAGGACCACGGGGCACACAGCCCATCCCCACAGCCAGGGATCCTTCCCAATCCTTCTCATGACATTCTTAAACTATCCAGAATCCTTCCAGAACAGAGGGGGCTTTGTGGGCACAAGCTGGATAGTTGGGGAAACCCAAAAGGGAGAGTTGAAGGTAAGACAAGAGTGTGAACGCTGTAGAAATCCCTCCTAAGGGCAGAAGAAACCCTCTGCTACAGCCAGGAGTGCCAATAATGTGGGACAAAGCCTTGTCTATCATTTTCCATCAACATTTCCTGTATGGGAAGCATTTTATGCTGAAGGTTTCCTTGGCTGCAGTGTACTCTGTGTTTGGAGGCAAACATGGGAATTTATTTTGCTTTGGGGCCATGTCTCAGCTTGAGAATAAATCGCCTTTGGGTGGACACAGGAAGGGAGCAGGGTACATTGTGTCCTCCTGAGCTCCCCCTCGCCTTCCAGGCTGGGCTCAGGCAAGAACAATAAACAAGATCCAGTCCCAGTGCCCCTCCTGCCTGAATTCCCATGGCACGTGTTGCTCTCACGTGGCTCCTACCTGAGACCGAGGAGCTCCGGAACGAGTTACAATCGTTCCAGTCAGTGCCTCCCCTCTGCCCCTGCACCCTGTGATCTTATCTGAGTGCAAGAACCACAGCTGAGAGCTCTTTCTTGCAGAGGGGAAAACACCAGAGATGTTAAGAAATGTGCTGCTGGCGCTTGCCCCACTCCGCAGTGGGTGGAATGACTGAAAACCACCAGCGCTTTCCCTCTCTTACCTGGCTCCTCTCTCCACCAACACCCAAAACCTCGCTGGAGGGCACTGAAAAGCCTCCCAGCTGGAAATGCCTGAGTGTTTTGCAGACTTGTAGCTGCTTCGAAGTTGTCTCCATGCTTGGGCCCTGGCCCTACTCATCTGCCAGCAGGGCAAAGCACACTTCTGCCAGCTTTCCCCATGAGCGCAGCGAAGCTCAGTTCCTTCTGCCCGGTCCCAACACGTTGCAGGTCAGATTAAAAGCTACAGAAGCCTGATGCTGCCTTTTTAGTGCAGAGATGTGGGTTGATTACCAGGGAGTGGTCACTTCACTCCTGCTTTCTTGGCAGGGGTAAGGGAAGAGAGGGAGGAATACTCCAGAGAACAGCAATTCCCTCTGCCAGCGTCTCCCTGTCCACAAATCAGAAGCATCTCAGGTATGCAAGCTGAAGCAGACACTCAGGCAACAGTTGCAGCTCTTATCCCAGGAAATCTAATTTTTTTTCCTGGAATTTGTGAGGCTGGTGACACTGACACATTCATGGGAACTGCCTCGTTTTCGAAGCCTGTCAAAATCCCACATTTTTCAAGCTGCATCCCCCTTTTCTAGCTGTGAGGATGCTGGACAGCTGAGGTGAGTCCTTCCACCCCAGTAGCTCTGGGATGCTACGGAATGCTTAAACCAAACCTGGCAGAGAGAAAAAGGCTGCAAAAGTACTGATTCCAATGAGATTAATGAAAGTAGGTAGCCTGAAGGGAGACAGAGAATGTAGCAATTCCCCCACTGAAGGAAGGTCTGTGCCATGAAATCATTCCTTACAAGGCACCAAAGAATTCAAATTAAAACCTGAGGTAGAGGGAAAGCCCCACTGGAAGCTCACAGCTATTGAAAATCCAACCACGAGCTTCCAAACAACAAATCCAGGCAGGCTCTGCCATCCAGGAACAGCTTGTTTACCCCTGGTTAGAATAAAATGGATTTAGAAATAATAAATAAACTTTCCCTCCTGCCCCACCCAGCTTAGGCTCTGCTAGAGGCTGAGATGCTTTTACATTTTCGGGGATGCCTTTCACAACAACCTGGAGGCCCTGGGCTGCAGCTGCTCAGTCTTGCGGAAACGTTGCCGAGGGTTTTGTGATGATAAGCACGGTAGTATTAAAATGTCTTTCTGTAATTTGCCTGCCCATACATAACAAGGTGTTGTGCTTACACAATGATTCACTTTTCGACCACTTCAAGGAAATAATATTCAAAATGATGGCTTCTGTCAGCGTGAGGGGATGAAGAAATCTCTCTCTGTTCTTCTTGTGGAGAGAATACATGAAAACTTGGGAGGAGCTGGTCTGGAGGAGAATGCTGAAGGAATTTATGGAGTCTTGAAGATGAAATATGAACATAAGCCAGAGGAGGTTTTAATCCATATAAACTAAAAAGATCTGCAGGACTTAAACTGTTGCGTGGGAAAGGAGAAGAAGCCAAGAGCTCGGGGTCCCTGGCAGGAGAAGTGGGGTTTTCCAGATCTGAGCGCTGAAGAAACAGGCTAATAAAGTAATTTAATGGGCAATTAAATGATGAATCCCTGGAATTTAATGAAGAACCTCAGCTCTTCCACTGAACAGGAGGCAGTAAAACAACTCTGGGAGAAAACTGGTGGTCTGAGGGTTGACTGCAGCCAGGCTGTGGAGAAATTAAAATACTTGGATGTGCAACAAACAGGTTCTTTGGCCTTGTTTTTTGTTTCTTTTTTTTTGTTTCNATCATTCTATTCTTTATCACGGACTAATAAATATCGGTGATGTTATTAATGACACACAGACACTGAGAGCAGAGGAATTCCCAGCATTCCAGGAGAAGTCTTGCTCAAGGATGTAACCCAGGGGATTTTCTTCCAGCACACATTACAGTGGATGGAGTGAAGAGGAGTTACAGCTCCCATTGTAAATGTCTGGTAAACAAAGCCCTTGGAGAAGCGGGTAATGATCCCAGTCCTGGAAATGTCTTCCTTCTTTCCACCCCTGCTTATTCATCTCCTTTGTCCACCCAGTCCCATTCTGGATGAAGTTTTGGGAGAAGTGATCAGCACAACTCCTTTTCTGGGTTCTCCTGTCTGGAAAAGAATATTATTGAGGATGTAGCTCCATCTACTGCCACAAAGGGAAATGTCAGTCCTCCACCAGCATCTGCCTTGGGCCTTTCTGCTGGTGCATTAAACAAAGTGAACTCAGCATAGAAATGTCCCACTCAGCTTTTTTTTCGAACAAAAATAACCTAAATCAATAAGAAGCAAA
>VZRQ01000375.1:0-14635 GCA_013397975.1 Machaerirhynchus nigripectus
TTGGATGTTCCTGCATCTGTTTCCTCCATGCAGTAAAGCTGCAGAGTTGTTGGAAATGATACCAAGTTTAAAAATTTTTTATTTTATAACTTTAGTCAGGGGTTTTGTTTGTCTTTGCCCCAGGGGAAGGGAATTGAAGTTTCTTTTCAGGGGACTCTCTCACCAGGAAAGGCCTGATGAGCTTAACATCTCAGCAGACTGGGAGCTGCCAGAGGATGCACGAGACATAAACGACCATTAAAGAGCATCAATCCCAAATATCAGCCCTGGCATGGTCGGAGACACCTGGTCTGGGAAAAGATCAATAAAGATAAGAGGACAAAGAATGAGAACCTAATTAACATTGAAGGTGAAGGGACCAATACGAAACCAAATACTAAAACCTATGTAACTTGGGACAGTGAACACTGAACCAATGAATTTCTATGGGTTTTGACTGCGTAAGTACGTGAAAAATCCAGTGAAAACCTTGTGTGGAGGAAGGATTTTCTCTGCACAACCAGCACACTGTGTGGATGAAATGATTTGTGTTGCACATCCTGGCCAGAATAAAGTAATGCCTTCATTCTCTAACACCAAAAAATGCTGTTGGAGCGTGTCAGAAATAATAGTCTGACACTGTTCCCAATTTAGATTGGTTTATTAATGGTGGCAGAAACTCGAACTTAGGAGTAGCCCAAGTCCAAACAGCAAGTCAGAGTAAAAAGAGCGCGTGGGTGCTCCCCTGACAGGTCAGTCCCGACGGAGGACCTCGTGCTGAGCACCAGTGGAGGTTTTATAGTCTCTGTTCCAGTCAGGGTTGGTCCTTTCTGGATCTGCTCCTTCACTGGCTCGTTTCCAGGGTGTCTGATGGACTCGTTTCCAGGGTGCATTCCTGACCAATCATTTGTCCATTTTCCCGTCTCACTGGTTCGTAAGTTCACCAGTCCACCTTCGAGGTGATGTTATTGTAGCTGTGATGATGTTCTAGAAAGTTCTTACCATACTCTTTCACATACACTGTTGCCACCTAGTGACCTTACAGAGGTAATACACCCTGGCATTTGTGCAACATAACTGCAATTAAACCATTAACAAATTAACCAGACTCAGCCTATACATAATTCAATAAACAGGTAAACATTATAACTTTTAACTGGCCTATGAAAGTCAAATTATCTATAACAGAGAGTTCTTGTTTTTCCCGCAGTTTCAGTGACAATGCCACCCACAATGTGAACTTCAATGAAACTTTTTAAGTAGTTTTAGGAAAATTTTCACTTCCAGCACATCATATCTATTTTTCCTCCCCTTTGGTGAGTCTCACTCATAGAGTGTGGTATCCAGCATCTGTCCTGCTGAGCAAGTCAAAATGAAGAGAGCTCTCTCCTGTGGCAGAGAGCATTAAAAGCATCCTGAAATAATAAACCTCTTTCCAAGAGGTTACATGAGAAAGCATCGGGAAGAAGAAGGAAATCTGAAGAGCAGGGAGAATATTTTGCATTTTCTCTCACATTTTTATTTACATCCAGGGAGAGAAGTGTTTATGCTTCCAGTCCACACTTTTCTTGTTCTGCAGAAATGTGTGGGAACGACCCAAGCCAGGTTCAATATCTGACAGGTTTCTGTGCCCAAGACACAAAGGATGGGGAAGCTTCACGGCCAGAAAGGCTCTGGCAGCACCAGGCAGGACTCCCAGCCTCCTCCCTTCAGCGGACTGGCTTTCCCAGAGCCAGCAGGAACGTGACAGAAAGAGAAGCTCAAGGCAGTACCAACACCTCTGCATTACCTGTTTCCTTTGCAGCTCGGCCCCCGAACTCGCACCTATCAAAGCCTCGGCCCTGCCCTTGCAGAAACGCTCGGGGTTTTTCCCTTGTGCTGCCCCACAGTGGGGTGAGGATGGGGCCAGAATTCCTCACCTCAGGCCCTTGGCTGCCTCTGGGCACAGCACAGCAACCCGGCCTGGGGTTTGTTCGGTACTTTCCTGCCAAAGGGGCACAGGGAAGGTGGCTGCCAGTCGCAGGTCAGATGGGTCTGGATGGGACGGGGCTGATGCTGCTCCTTTCTGGCTCCTGTCAGAGCCCTGCCCGGGCCCCTCACTGCAGCTGCTGCATCCCCGGGGCAAGGCTTGTGTTTGGGAAGAAGGGTGGACATATATTTAAAAGGATACTCAAAGCAAACCCCGAAATTTCTATGAGTTTTAATTTCCTGGAAGTAATTAAAATACATGGGATGAGGTTAAGAAAATTTGGTTTTGTTTCTTTTAAATCTGATTTCATCATAATATTATTCAATTATTTCAATTTAAACTTTATAGTTCAGAGGGTAAAACAGACTGTTTCACTCTATGGTCACATAAACCTTTTGATAGGATAATAAATGTATTATTTTCTTGGTTTTAATCTAAACAGTATCAAACTCCATGGCAATGGACAACATTAAATAGCTTTTTGTACCCCCGAATCCTTCTGCTGTCTTCTACACCATTAAAAATACAATGTAGTAATCATATTCCTGCATCTGCTGGGTATATTCTGACCTGCATGTTCTGTTTCCCCCAAATACTAAAAGGTTCCTGATAAAATCTGATGTACTGGTGATACTGATGTAAACTGAACTTCTTTCTCTGATCATTCCTGCTGTCTTCTGGCCAAAGTGTTTATTGTTCTCACATTTTCGACTTCGTGAAACCCAGCAAAATAGCTCAAACAGGAAGGAAAAAAAAAACAAACCCAAACAAAAAAACGAAAAACCAACCAACCAAAGAAACCACCAAAAATCCCACAAGAAGTGTTGTGTCTGCACTTGCCACAAATTAAACTTCTTTGCTCTTCATTTGCATTCTGGCCTTGCCAGCAGGAGCAGTTGGAAACTCTTGCTGAGTGATACAGAGGCTTTGGAAAGGCCAGGGCCAGGAAGCTGAAAGAGCTGAAAAACTGCAGTGGGATTCAGAGAAGTTTCATTTGAAGGTACAGACTAAAGCAGGGTTACAGCTGGACGTGATTTGTAACAGAAGAAATGGAGCAGAATATGGGAAGCACTTGCAGGACTGCTTTCAAAATTCCTCAGTGTGTCTAAAGGAGTTTTAAACTGTAAGTTATTCAAGAAACTTGGTGGTCAAAATGTCCTGAGCTGGAGGAAAGATGTCTTGGTGGCATTAAGAGGTGCGTTTGTGCCCCAAAAAGCTGTTATGCCTAAGTCAGGTCTTCCAAAGGTGTGGATGTGTGGCTGAGCAAGCAGCAAGTCTGAGCCAGCAGGGAGGGCAGCCCAAGCTTTGTGGCTGCAGGCAGTGAAGAGGCTGATGAGAAATGAGGGAATGGAAGTGCCAGAGCGCCGGATCCCCGGGATAAGGACGCTGTGAGGAAGCTGTTTCCTGCGGGAAGGCTGCAGCTGAGGTGCCCTCAGCAGCTCCAGTCCTTGGAGCCGTGAGGTGCCTGCGGAGGGGTTTCTCACTGGGGTTTCTCACACCAGGTTCTGCCTGTGGCCCTGGCTCTGTCTGCCAGCAGGTGAGTCTGTCTGCAGGGCACGAGCCTGTGGATATAATACCTCTTTAATTCAATCCAGCTGGGAATTCAGGGGGCTGTGCTTTGGAGCTGTCTCCTTTAGGCATCACGACAGTGAGGGTGGGCTTTGAACAGCTCCGAGGGGTCTGATGGAACGGGCAGCACGGGGAGGGTGGGTCTCAAAGGACCAGCCTTGGACATGGTCACTTGCTGTGGCACTCTGGGAAAATGCCTTATCCTTTAGTGGATAATTCAGTCTGGGAAATAGGAGAGAGAAATTAAATTCCTTGAATCTTGTTCTGTACCAAAATGCAGCAGGGACTTGGAAGAGGACAGAAAGGTTTAAGTACACAGGATTGCCCTGTTCTTGTTTTTAAATTAATTTGAATAAATAAAAAAAATTCTATCTATTTTATAGAAATACAGAAAGTTTCCCAATTATATATGTTCTAGTAACATCAGTGGGAGAGTTTCCATTTGTTGAACAAGTTTGTGTATTTGGAAATCTGGGTGAGATATTTAAAACTCTTCAGTGATGTGATCTGCTGCTTTTCAGCAGTTGTTCCTCCCTCATCTCAGCCAGCTTTTAGTTGAAAATATTGGTAGGGATTGCACATACAGTACAATTAGCTTGGCCGGGTAATGAATTTGTATAGAAATCATTTCTGTATGTGCGGGCACAAAGGTTTCCCGTTGCTTAATTTATAATTTGAACAGTAATCATTCCTCCCCCCCTCCTTTAGTCCGTCCTTCCTTGCTGTGCTGGGCAGTAATTCTGGCAATGGCCCTCGGGAAAATTCCAAATGCCAGCTGTGCTATGGCTGACCTACAGAGAAAAACTCACCTGGATGTGGGGAGAAGGGATTACCTGGTGAAGTGCTGTCACACTGGCACTGGGAGTTACTGCTGTGCAGGCACCACGGACACTTCCATTTAGCCAGGACAACCCTGAGTAAAGCCAAAATCCTGGCTGTTCTTGTCAGCCAAGAAGAAAATACCATCAGCTCTGGTTCTGATTGTTTCCTTTTTCTTGTCTGCTGCAAGTCAGTGTGCTGGAGGCTGCCTGACTGCAGTGGAAGTGATGGATTAAGCTGTTCTGGAAGGGATGCCCAGGGTTTTTTTCATCTGATCCTGAATATCTGTTCAGAATGTTTTTCTTCTGTATAGAGTGGGGCACAGAAGGAGAGATTGCGTTCCTGGAAAAAGTAAAAGTTTTTTGAATAAATTTCCCTTTTGCTCTGAGGAAAAATCTGCACATACTCAGTTATTTTAGAAACCAGTACAGAATTATTGATTTCATCACAATCAGGTCAGCTGGCACAGTTACCATACTGAGAAAGGAGTGATTGGTTTTAGAGGTGCTGATATTTTAATGGATCTTTCATGGCTTTGATTACTTAATCCCTGTGTATAATTATCAAATCACTTTAAAATAAACATTATCAATACCTCTATGTGATAAGGAATAGTTAAAATTCATAAAGTGCCATGGAAATGTCTTAAATTTCAGGAGAGGCCGGGGGTGGTGTTTTTGTAAAGGGCTGAGCTGCTGTGGGCTTGTTCATTGAGAAGCTCCAGTTTGTGTCTGGGGTTCAGCTGACAGTGTTTTCAGGTGAGCTGCTCCTCTTGGGCTGCAGGAATGTGGGGATGATGTTTCCAAGGGCCTTACTCCCATTTACAATTCCAGAATGAGGTAAAAAAAGACAGAAGCACAAATCACTTCCCTGCCAACTGCAGCAGGGGAAGTAAAAGGAAGATAATCAATAAAATTCTGTGTACAGCAACTGCTTTCAAAGCTTTAGTCTAATACAGCAATGAGCTATACATGTTCTGAGACATTCAGAACAAAAATGCAGCTGAGTAAGAAAGAGTGGAAAAAACCACTGCAAATGGATGGAGATGAGCGAATTATATCATATTATTGCCTGTGCATTTAAAAGAACTTAATACACAGAGATGGCCAATTTAATTATAAATACTTTATTTTTATATTAATTAATTTTTAATTAATTTTTGAATGTGTTTTTCCTTTAATTATTTACATTTTGTTTTAATTCAAGTTCATTTAACTTCTGAAGGCCAGTACCAACTGAGATCCTTGCTACTCAATCATATGTTTTCAGTTTGATGTAATTCTGCAAATTCAGGCCTGTTTCTCACTGGACAAACTGGTTGTGGTTTGCCAGTCCAGTGTTAGATGAGAAAGGGTTGGGAAGCCACAGCCTGTTCAGAGACGGAGACACCAGGTAGAATGGTTTGTCCTGTGTGGGAGGGTTTGAAGTTACATCTGCGAAAGGAAAATTGGGATTAAAATCCTATGATGCTTCTTTTTTCTGTACATCAGCAATTTGAAAAAAAAAATCTAGAAGCAGCTCGTGAGATGAAAAATGAGACAGGCATCAGTCTGCTTTGCTTTGCTTCTTTTTTAACTCATTTTTTTTGCAAACTTTTCTGTGGTTCTGAAAACACTTGTGGCAAATACCGGCTTGCTTTTTCCAAGGGATTATGTCTCACACTAAAAACCACTCAGCATAAAAAACTTCTGAGCTTGCTTTACCCTGTTTTGGGTTTGTTTTTTTTATTTGTCTAAAAGGTTATTTCTCCTTAAATACGAGGAATACACAGACCAAGTCCAAATGGGGAAAACATCTCCATGAAATCTCTTGGTTTACAGCTAAACTAGACAGGAGCAAATCAGTTCTTGTCCTCAGTAAATCGTCAGCAATAATCCAGCGTCCCTGAAGCCAAAGTGACCAATTTACACTGCTTTTAGCACAGGTTGGTGGTTTATCTGTCAGCAGCACTCGGGCAGCCCCTACAGCCCTGGCAGGTGAAACACAGGCACTTTTGGAGCTTTGGAGTGCCAGGCTAATGGAGAATTCTGAGAGAGAAAGTGGCTGGAGCAGCAGCAGGAGGTGTTCTCAAACTGCTGCTCTACGTGGAGATCTTGGAATTCATACTCAGAAGTGCCTTGAAGAACAGGGCGTTTTACAGCAGGCTGAAACAAGGGATATTCCATGTTTTAGTGGTGGGAACTCAGCAAGTTTCAAGTTCAGGTTTTTGTAAAGTTTCTTAGATTTTTGTGACATTTCTTACAGTTGTGATACACCAGTTTTGAGAAAATAATTTTTGGTCAAGGAAGAGCTTAATAATAAATTCAGGGAATTCTGAAGAACAGTAAAGAACCTGATCAGTCCAGAGTAGCTACAAAGCAACAGTAAAAAGTTCCTGGAATTGGATGTTTTCCACAGGGTTTTAAATCAGAATTCAGGGTGGCATTTTGAGGTGGTCTTGTGGTAACTTGCATAGCTGGAACGGGAATGCTGGAAATGGCAATGCACTCAGCTTTGGGACAAGCTGCACCTCCTCTGAAGGTAAATCCAAGTGAGTACAGTGGGAGAAGAATAAGGAAAAAAAACATGTGAAGGAAAAAGAATTGTCTGAGTATATATTCTTCTGTATATATAAGAGTATATATATATATATAAGAGTATATACTCTTCTGTTTGCGTGTAAGTTGTCAGAGTTACTGGTGTGTGGCTGGTCTTTTGCAGGCCAGAAAGAGAAAATACTGACTTTGGGGGCTGCAAGGCCAGTTTCTAGAAATCCCTGTGCATCTGTTGGAATAAAAATAGAGGCAGAAAGTGAGACTGAGTTGCTCTGTAGATTGTTTATAACTTTAGTTACACAAGAAGATTACAGAAGTGTTTGTGGTTTTGCTGTTGTTGTTCAGTTTGGTTTGGTTTGGGGTTCGGCTGTTGTTTCATTGTTTGGGTTTGGGGTTTTTTCCACCCAAAACTGGAAATGTGAGAACAAAGGCAAATTCATATCTTAGAGAGGAATAAATCCTTAAAGCTTCATTATCATTTTGGGGCTGTTCAGGGGATGGGGGACACTTGGCTGAGGAGTTCAGACAGTTTTGATGTGAGATGCCTGATGTTGCAGGCTGGGGTAAGATAAGCACTAACTGAGGTGGGTGGACAAAGTGCTGTAGGAAAACTTCACTCCTGTCTTGCTTTTTCTTGTTCTTCTTCATGCTCACAGTTAATTATTCTGCTTTCTACAGTGGCTGCTATCACAGGAGGGTGGAGCACAATCTGCTCTGTGATAGATGTGAGCTGGGCTGGTGAGATGGGACCCCACAGCTCTGTACTGCACAGAATTGTCAGGAGAATTTTTTCAAGCATTTTAATCATGGAATAGTTTGGGTTGGAAAGGACCTTAAAGATCACCTCATGCCAACCCCCTTCTCTAGACCAGGTCACCTTCTCTGGATCAGCTTGCTCAGTTTTGACATAGGAAGCTTGAGCAGAAACACCCTGAAGATCTATGAACACACATCAAAGTTAAAAATCTCCTTTTACTCAGAAGCTGCTGCCAGCAGTTTTGGTAAAGCTCTTTGTCACAGTGAAACTCCGGGGGCGGCTACGGGAAGCTGACTTTTGGAAAAGGGACAGAACTCTCTGTTTATCCAAGTAAGTGCCAGAAATAAGCGTGTCAAAAGCTGAGCTTTATAATTCTGAGGTGAGCTTTGGCCCATCCCTGAAGTGTTCAAGGCCAAGCTGGATGGGGCCCTGAGCAACCTGATCCAGTGGGTGACACCTGCCCATGGCAGGGCTTGGAGGGAGATGACCTTTAAGGTCCATTTCAACCCAAACCATGTTATGTATCTGTGATTCAAGGGTTCAAAGAGAACTTTTTCCCTAAATTACCATCTTCCCAACTACCAAGAGTTAGTGGATGTGTCACCTTTCAGATGTAGAATAAGTGAATATTCATTTGAAGCTGTCAGACTTGTGAGTCCAGTTTACTTTCTTTCATTCAAGGTCAAATCTGCCAACCCAAGGGGATTTTGCTTTTATCTTTTTCAGTGCTTTTTGAGGAGTTTCTTTCAGGGTTAATATCCCCAAGATGAGAACTGTACTTGAAAAATGTTTTTTTTTGTTTTCCTATTGGTGATGAGGGACACTAGGACTGTAGTAAGTTGAGACAGCTCATGTGTAGGACGTGTTTCTGGTCTCTGGAGATCCCTCATTTCCCTGAACATGTTCAGAGTGGCAGTTTCTTTTCAAATTAAGGTTTTTACACGTTTTACCTTTAGAAATTGAAAAAAAAGCATTTAATAATTCCTACCTTCTTTTAATAAGCAGGGAGAAAGTCTGTCATGGATCAGAAGTTTCCATGGCCAGGATTTTGTAGAGGTCTGCCAAGGTGTAATTTTGGAGGTGAAAATCAAAAGCTTCAATGTGAAAGAGGAATGCACATAAAAGTAAAGCCAGAAGGAATCGTGAGAGGCTTTAGGAAGCAAGTGCCTGTGGTTCTGAGGATTGCATGCAGGAAGATGTGGGCAAAGTTGTCCAGGACTAGATCCCCATGGAGTTTAACTGATGATTTGGGGAACTTTCTTATTCAGAGTTTCCAGAACTGAAGTGGGGGATGCTGTGTGAATACTTACATTTCAATATTCCAATAAATTTGATGTTTAATTTATATACAACATAGGCTTTAAAATCACTGGGAGAGTAAAGAAGAATTCTGTGAAGAATTTTTGCATGTCCTTACCTGACCCTGATCACTGAAATCTATGGATGGGTGGGGTTTTTTCCTAGTGAAGGATTGCCTTGTAATTGTTTTTATGGCTGAAAGTAGACAGATAGATAAGATGGAGTGATAATTGCTCCTTGGTGAAAAAAATCAGTGTCCAGTTTAAAGGAGGAAGAAAAGGAAGGGATACATACAAATAGGTGTAACAGGTTGATGGGGATGTCTTTAGTTAAACCATGAGTCTCATTCCATAATAAACAATGGATATTATAATTTACTCAATTAAGGTTCTCAATTTTGTTTGGTTGTCTTCTCTTCCAGGAAAGGATGAGTTTAAAAGGCAAATGTATTTCTTTGAGTGGTTTTTGCAAAGCACTTTCTGGCTGTGTGAATACAGCAAACACAGGGAAATTAACTTTTGGACAAGGAACAAGACTTACTGTGAAACCAAGTAAGTGAAGAGGGATAATTTAATAATTACACTTCTGTATTCTTTTTTCCTAAGTTTTTAATTTGTTTGAAGGTTTAGGAAATCTTGTCTCTGTTCTGGTGAGCGTCATAAGACTGAAAACCTTTTCCTTATTGATTTTTCTTAACTTTTCTCAACCCTTCTCAAATGTGCTGTGTTACAAGGGCAGTGGCATGGAATTATTCAGGCAAATCTTTTTTGCTCTTTTATAATCGATATGTTGACACAGTAATGATTGCAGAGAAACGTTGCAATACTTAATACTGTCTTTTTAAACTCATGCTTCATCTGAAATACCTTAAATGGGGGGGAAAAAAAGGTGAAATAGAAAACTGGTTTGCTTTTACAGACCCAAAATATGTAGTGATGTGGAAAGTATTAAGTACTGCCATTTATGACAATATTTAGTGTAGCAAAACCTTAAGCGACAGAAGTAAATTTCGGTGGGTGCCATCACCAGCACAGCAAAAGATTTTGCTTCACACGGGCTCCCACAGGTTTGGGAGAGGAGTTCCTTCAGCATTCTGAGTGAGCTCAGCCTTTCAGCAGTGCCTGGGGATCCGGTCAGCTCGCCCTGCAGTGGTTTCTTTGGAGCCCCTTCCACGCCCTGCAGTGGTTTCTTTAGAGACCCTTCCATGCCCTGCAGTGGTTTCTTTAGAGACCCTTCCACGCCCTGCAGTGGTTTCTTTAGAGACCCTTCCATGCCCTGCAGTGGTTTCTTTAGAGACCCTTCCACCGTGGCCTGCTGCTGGCACGAAGTTCATTATTGCTGGAGGAACTCGTCTCCTTGTGCTTCCAAGTAAGCCTTCCAGGAAAAGCAGTGTCTCAGCGTTTGTTTTCACTCAGAAGTAGAGTTTGGGCACATCCCAGGCAGCGAGAGCCGTTCCTCAGCAGAGCTGGGTGCAGAAATGTTCCCGTGCTCTGGTCCTTGGGATCTTCTCCCAGAGATTCAGGTGCAGTGATGGATTCAGATTCCCCCTAGAGCCTCGCAGCAGTACAAACAGACAGGGCAACTGCAAGGGTCTGCTAAATTCTCTCCTGCCCTTGCAATTTTGCAACGAGGTGCTTTTTATAAAGGAGTTTGTATTCAAGTTTTCAGCGCCGGGTTTTCACGTCCAAGCTAATATCTGACAAAGTGCACGGGCTTTTTCAGGGGCTGTGACACAAGCAGCTCCTCATTTCCTACCCATTCACAGGTTTTGGCAGTGCTAGGTCAAAACTGCTGCATTGTTTGGGCAAGTTCAACAATCAAGAAGTAACTGGAAGTCTAATGGGCCTCCCTCTAAAGCTTAGATATTCGAGCTGCTTAAAAGTCATCTCCTTCTACCGGGTTGAATGACTTCATTGTCTATTGAATATCGGGATAAAATGGGCACTTGTGAGGCAGATTTACCTGAGAAACAGAAATCGGTGAAGTAAACTTAACTTTCTTATCACTTTGCAGAAAGAAATCAGAACAAACCTTTGTTCATAGGAAAATCTCCAACTTGCAGTCAAAATTTAAATAAAATACCTGAGGAAGAAAGGAATAAAAGCATTCCAGACAGCATTTCCCATGAAATGTTTATGTTGATCTGACTGCTTGGTTCCGGGGTTTTTCCCATTTTGAACTGTGAAAGGCACAACTTTTTCTTTATAGAAAAAAGTCTGTAGTGAGTCCTGTGACTCACCAGCATGCTTTTAGCTGAGAAATTGTAAAGTTCACATTTCAGAGATTATTTTTGTAGAGAACTCTCAGTGCAACTTCAGGAGGAAGAAAGCAGATACTTGGGCAGGGGACAAAGATGGTTGTGACAAGTAAGTGTACTCTGGTTAAGGAATCAGCTTTTTTTACCTGTTTGCTTTCCTGCTCTGACAGATACTTTGCAAATGTACTCAGCTCAAATTATTGGCCCACCATGCAGATCCACAGAGTGTAATTCTTCTTCAGTTGTGACAATCTAAAATACTGCAGCAGTCTTACACTCGGTTTTCCTGCCTCTGTTATGCAGAGGTCAGGCTAAATATCTTAGTGAGTCCTGATTCCTGATTTATGATCAGAATGGGGTTTCTGTCAGATTTTGCCTTAGATTCACAGATGAGAAACAGTGGTTTTGCTGAATTCCTCTTTTCCAAATGTCAGGAAACACTGGAGGAGGGGGGAATGCTGGTAATGCAAAGTGGTATGTAGAAAATGACAGGAGGAAACCCAGGGCTCACCCAAGTGAGCACCACCATGTGTAGGTTAATTCAGCTGCAGCCTTGGTTTGATCCGGACCTTATTCAGGGTGCAGTGAGTGATGTGTGCCCTGGCTGGCAGCAGGAAGGAGAACTGTGTGGGCTTGCATTCAGGACATCTTCATTCTTGCATTCCTGAAAACCTCCCAGAAGCAAGTCATCCACCTAAATGTGTGTGGAACCACAGGGGATATGCAAGGAACAGCTGAAATGGGCATACCCAGCACAGCAACTCATTAGGAGGATGGTTAATTACCTGACTGCAAGGCAAGAGCTCTTTCTCTTCTTTATATTTCCGTGAGCAGATCTTGTGTGAGTTCTTAGTGAGGAACAAGGAAGGAAGGTTTGCAGTTAGGATGGAAGTGTTTTCCTGTCCAGGTACCTTACAGAACAGAAACATTGTACTGAGATGCCAAATACGTGCCTAGGTTTTCTTTGCCAGGTTCAGTAAGTCTGGGATGGGATCATCTGAGTTCACTCCTGTCCAGAAATCATCACAGAGCAGGAGTTTTCCTGCTCTGTGTGCATTTGCAGAGCAGGAAGGGTTTTTGCAAAGGAGTTAAATGATGTGTGAGTTCAGGAAGCAGCTATGGAAAGCTGCAGTTTGGCAAAGGAACGAGGCTCAGTGTTAAACCAAGTAAGTGCATGATCTGAACAAGAGTGTTTTGAGAAGTGCTGGAGGATCAGATGCTTGAAATTGGGAATATGTAATTACCCTGGGAGGGGAATTCCTTCCATACCTGCTGCAGGGCTGCAGTGAGAGTGTGGCTGAACATTAGGTGGAAACAGAGCAGCAAGAGGAAGTCAGGGGTTTTGTGAAAGGTCTCAGGGTTCATGGGGAGCAGTTCTTAGAGAGGAATCCTTCCAGGAATTACAGTAATTTTCTACTCACACAAAGGATGCAAGGAGTAAATGCCCAGGGAAATGGAAACTGTGTAAATCAGCGTGGGGTGCCAGAGAAATGACAAATCTTTCCCCAAACTACAGAGCTGTCTCATTTCTCAAATTGCTTGGTGTTCCTTGGTAGGACATACTGCAGACAGTGTAAAAGAATGGATTTTCCTTGTGCTTTTCACATTTATCCCTTTTGAAGAGCACCACAAGGTCTCCCCAAGTGTGGAATTACATGAGCAAGAAAGGAGAAGATGGCTCCTCAGAGAACTGGCAAGTCTCTGTCCTATAAAAAAGTGATTTAATATTTATTAACAGTATAGAAAAGCCTGCAGTTCTGCTTGTGTGAAATACTGGGCCAGGTGTCCTTGCCAGAGATTGTCCCAGGTCACATCTTCCCCTGCAAAACCGCTCAGGACTGGGGAGTGCAGTGCTCCTGGGAATGTCTGTCCTTCCAAAGCACAGCTTTGACAATAGATGTCAACTCTGTGATTTCTGCAGTGAGGGCCTTAATTGATTCCTGGCTGTGCCAAAGCCTCCCATGATCAGGACACTTAGTCTTTTGTGACCTGTACAAAGTATTGACACAAAAACTGCAAGGAGACAGAGAAGAAACAACCCAGGTTCATTTTGTGGGGATCTCTAACAGGCGCTTTGCACATGCACTTTTATTTGGATGACAAATTGAGTCTCTGGCCCTGGAAGCCGAGGTGGGGGTTTTTGTAAGGGAGTGTTTGGCTGTGTGTACTCAGGAAATGCAAACAGACTGACCTTTGGAAGCGGAACCAGGCTGCTGGTAAAGCCCAGTAGGTATCTCCTCACCAAGGACAGACTGAATCTTTTAGGTTTTCTGTCTCATCTTCCTCAAATACAGAGGGGAAAGCTTCTTTTTAACATGAAGGAAAGATGGCCTGGGGGAGGAGAGCACATTCTGAACATTTTGCTTCTGCTTTGCCGTGTTGCTGTGAGTGGAACAGCCCAGAAACTGCTCCTGTGCTGGAAATCAGTGAATGTGTGTGTGTTGTGGAGCACCTGGGTTAGAGGAACCCTTCAGGGCAATGTATTTGAGATTAGCATACATGAAAAGCCTTTGTTTACCCAGAAGATTAGGCAGAGCTGGTGTCTGGGACTTGGGTTTGGATCCCTTACTGGGTTCATTGACAGCTAAACAAGTAAGAGAAATTAGGAGCTTAGATTGGTTTTCTCTGGAAGTTTCTGTTGAATTCTTCTTTGCTTCTTTCTCTTATGGGTCTGGTCCCTTGCTTAGCTTCTGAGATTGACTAGCTCCTGATCTGCCTGACTCCTTTTTTAGACCATGAGAAGTTTTAGAAACAGCTCTGTTCGTTGTTTTTAAAAGTGGTGGAAATTTCATCCCCTTCTGAAATGTCAAACAGTGTTCTGGCTGTTAAAGGCTGAGGCTTCTCTCCTGCAGCATTTTTGTAGAAAGGTTGATTACTGTGAGATAACTGAGTCTTCCTGGAAGCTCAGCTTTGGGAGAGGCACAAAGCTAATTGTGAAATCAGGTACATCTATAAACAAATAGTTGTTTCACATTGTAAGTGCAAGGCTGAGATTCTCCTCTCTCCTAAACATTACAAAAATTGTCCAACTTAAAAACTGTCCAAGAACTTCAACTACGTTAAGCTAACAGGGTTTGGGTTTCTACTGCATTCAGAATTGTTTCTGTCTGGAAAGATCAGGGGTAGGCAGCTGGCAAAACATCCTAATTTAGACTGGAAAGTATGTGGCAAGGGTGACATCTGTTTTCGCCCTTGATCTCTTTTGAAAAACACGTTTGTGTGGACCCAAAGCTGTGTGTGGTTTTTGTTGGTGAGTGTGTCACTGTGTGAGTTCAGGAACTGGCTGGAAAGTGACCTTTGGAAGTGGGACACAACTGACAGTGAAACCAGGTAAGTGAAAACCTGGAGGCAGCTAAGGATAGGAAAGCATAATTCCTCTTTCGAGGAAAGCATTGAAACAGCCATTAAAATTCCATTGTTCTTTCCTTCTGAGAGCAATTGAAGGTCACAGG
>VZRQ01000377.1:11082-38944 GCA_013397975.1 Machaerirhynchus nigripectus
AGGATGGGAAAGGACGGGAAGGGATGGGATGAGATGGGATGTTGCCGTGAGGCGCTGGGCCGAGGGTACTCGGTGCACAGGGGTCCGGCGCTCGTAGTCAGCGCGGTGTCTCGGGGTGACTTGGGCCGCAGTGGGTCTTGGTGCTGTACGGGAGAATAGCACCGGCTGTAGCAGCTTCACATTTGTTTCACGCAAAGGCAGAGCCGCGCCTCTGCGCTCCGGGCTTTTGTACCGGTGCCTTGTCTCCGTATGCCCGTGAGGAAGTACAGCCCGAGCAGCAGCCGGCTAAGGGAAACAACAAGCTTTCCAGCTTGCTATGGACGTGCGGTGTTATAAGTCATCTCTACGCAGATATCTGTATTTTTAGTGGGTAGATATATATGGATAAAAAGTTAAATTACGAATTTGGATTGAGTTTCGTCTGAAATGCAACTAGTTTTCATTGTATCCCCTGCTGGTTTGAAACATTAAAATAAGTGTTCTCCTAGTCACCGGACTGTTTACAATGTTGCTACTTCTTTACATACTAACTTTTTTCTGTGTCTCTCTACCAAGAAGTAGGGGAAACATAGAAATTGATATTTGAGACTGCCGTGAAAGAGAGACAAAATATCTTTTAGACGCCTGCTTTTTCAATTGTAAGCAGCAGTTATTCTTGAATTTTAGGAAAAACTAATTTCACAATTACACTGTTCTTGACTATAAGCCATAGCTCAAGTTTATGTTTTGTTTGCAGTCTTGTGTTTAGTTTTGACTCCTTTGCTTTCAACATACTATTAAAATTTAATGACCCAAGATACTAGATTTGCACTCTTGGCATACAAATCTGCTTAATTTGAAGTCTCAGTGTGGAGATCAATATGAAACTAACATGTGGAAGAATTTTATCTTTCATAAAAATAAGATTAAAATTAATATAAAAAGTTACATTTTCATTGGAAAAGCTTCTATCTTCTCCTAAGATTAAAGCAAAATAGAAGTTGTTTATTCAGCTATCACAACTTAAATTGAACACCTCTATTAAGATTTGTTATGTACTATGGTATGTTCATTTAACTGTCTGATCAGTTGTGCTTTGTTTTGTTAGTAAGTCAGTTAAATTGGTGAAGGCAGTGGGCCATTCTCATACATTCTCTTTCCATGTCTGTGTCTTCACAAATGCTTCCAGCAAATATGAGGTAGTAGGCATCTACCCCAAATTCCCATTCTCTCTTTCTGCTTTATAGATTCTCTGCATTACAGCTTTGTTAGCAGAACCCCTAATGTGGGTTATCAATGAGTGCCAAGAGAAGGATTATTCCTTCTGTAAGTGCAGGTTTTTCTCATACCTCCAAAAATGACACAAGGTAAGACAGTAAGTTTGTTCTTGTTTGTCTTGCAGTGATGACAAAGACATTAGGATCTTCATTGCAAAACTTGACCAAGAAATTTTTGTAATACCATAGACAGGGTTTTATTTTGTACACAGGTAAAGTTAAAAGGAATAGGGAATGCTCCTTTTTTATTGCTATGGGTGAAAAATTTTCAAGATTAACTGTAATGATGGATTTCTAAAATCTGAACATATTGAGTTTCTATATATCCTCAGAACTAGGCATAAGTTCTAGGTTTGTGCATTTTGAATTGTTAAGTCATCTTCACTTGCACCAACATTTCAGAACAGATGATTGTTCAGAATTGCTACTGCTTTGGAAGACTTGGGAAACAATCTATATAGGCTCTGAAATAAGGTGAGAAAGGTAAGATGGGAATTAAAAGTTATATGTGAAAATGCACTGAATGCATAATGACTGAAAATAATGAAGAGAATTTTGTAAGGAGAAAGGAAGGTGGTAATATGTAGCACTTTGGAAATGTTCTGTTTCTTCCTTGCCCTACTAGCCAACCCCAGGCAAAATATTTTTGGGAATATGGAATAAGATAGTTAGGCTTTTTGAAGCACTGATTTTAAAATGAATCCAAAACATAATTTAAATTTAATTATTTGACATAGATTCTGTCATAAACTTGCAGCTGAAATTGTGCATTGGAAATGGAAGTCTGGGTCTTAAGCTGTATGATGCTCTCCCTTGACTTAGTAATTTGCTGTAAGTAATAGGAAAAGAGATTGGAAACCTTAGGGACTTAAGTGATTTCTCCAGAAAAGGAGAGTGACATATATGTGAGTGTATTGATTTCTTACACACTATTTAAGCTGCCGTCTTCCTAAATGTGCTCATATAAAAAAAGAAATCTTACCTTCTTTGTTGTAAGTCTTGAAAATTATCCTGAGGCTTTCCTCTTGCACTGCTTTTCAAAGTGTTTAAATAGTTGCACATTTTGATTTTGTTGTTGTTAGAGGATGTAAAAAAATTGGATGAGCCTGCCATCTCTTGACTGCTTTGTAAGAGGTCAATGAGCCATAAATAAGACTGTTTTCAGGATGTGTAAAGCTGAAGTATTGAGACCTCTACTGTCACTTAAAAAATTTACTATCCCTTGAAAAATGTAAGGGTCTGCTCATGGAGCATGGCTCTCTAGAGCAGCAGTTTTCCAAGCCAGGAGGATATTTTTGGGTATCAAAAGTTATGAACTAGTAGTACAGGCTATAAGTGGCTTTGATTCTTACTACTAAGTTTTAGGCGTTCAAGTCACATGGCCAAACGTTCCCAGCTCCTAATAAGATTTGTCATAAAACATTTTATGCTTGCTGGTATGTATATGCTACATCAAAACAATGTCATAATTGAAAGGTAAAACTACCATAAATCATTTCCATTAATCATAGCTATATTTGGTCACTTTAAATACACTGTTACTGGTATAGGAGTATAGAAAGTGTTCTTTATCATTGTCTTACTGTTTTCTTACAGAAAACATTAAACTTTGACATTGTATTTAAACTGACCAGTGCAGGTGATTGTTTTGACATAGTTTAAAAGAGCTACTATTAACAAATCAGCAAAAATAAGCCCCTTCCAAACCAGTCAGTGGGTGTTTATGAATTGTTTAAAATTATTTTGATTAAACTATTGGAACTTCTATGAATAGCTGAAGCTGGTTTCTGTGTAACTCTGTGCTTGGTAACTCTGGAAGTTCTGGCATATTAAAATATATGTATAAATTGGCTTTGACAATTGCTTTACTTGCAGCTTTTGAGAATGGCTATGTTGGAGCCAAAGGTTGGCAGTCCCGGTTTAATAACCATAACTTGTGAAGAAGCTTGCTCTGTTGAGGGTGAGATGTATTGTCTTACGAACTTGTGAGTATGTGAGTGACACTGAGACTTGCCACGCTGACATCTCAAGTTACATTCCTATGTTTACGTAGCACTACTCTTCTGCTGGGCATACAGCTGGATGCTCTGTTTCAGGAGAACTGTTGTGCAATGTTTGCTTAGTCTCCTCCCTCTGTATGTGTGCATCTAGCATGAGTTGGCAGCTTTCCATCTGTTCGTAAAAAAATATTTTTAGTTACCTATATATGGTGGAAAATATCTGTCCTGCCTCATATGCATAGAGCTTCTCAGGAGCTGATCTTTATTTGATATGTAGAAACAGGAAGGTAGAGATAGAAGTTGACATATTGTTTTTGTGTCCAATCATCTCAAAACTTTTAGAATTGAGGAAGATACATTACCTGTGCAAGCATCAGGTGACTGCTTTTCTGCCATGTTTCAATGCTCTCAATTTTCTCCAGCTCTTTCAGACACTCAAAAATTGAAATTTACTGATAGATAGCTTTCAAAAATGTTACAGTGTAATATTAATCATACGAGTATTTTTATGTATTCAGGGCCTGTTATCTTCTACATAGAAAGCATGAAAGACATGCTATTTATTTAAAACTGCAACAAGGATTAACAGTTTAAAGAACATGACAACAGTGTTTGTCAGAGCATCTAAAATGAGTTTACACATCCTTGAATTTAGTATCTGACCAGTCAAAGTCCCCATAATAGAACCATTTATATGTACTGGGTAAATAGAAAGTGGTGTAAGAGTATAAACTTTTTACACTAATAGATGTTAATGCTGAACAGTTTTAATCCAAAGGATGCAGAGCTTGCACTCGATTTGAAACTTAGATTGCCTAGAAATTTCTGATTATTTTACTAAATGCAGATTTTAAATTCAGAATTATTTTTATTGCAACAAACAAACTTATTCTTACAAACTTGAAGTATTTTAAGTAGTGCAGTAGAACAGAGTTCCTGTAATCTGTTTCCTGTTATGCACAAGTCATGGAAATGCTGATTTCTGACTACATGTTTGCTGACAGGGCTACTTTCATTTCCATGAGGAAATCTTTGCAACTAGTTCTTGATGAAGGGAAATGGAAGGACTGTTTGCTCTTGCTTTCAATGAGTTAATTTGTTTTGTGTACTAAGTTGGTCAGTAATGCTTCATTGTAGGCTTATTTAAGTGTTCACTTGTGTTTGAAGTCTTGTTTTCTCTAATGGCTTGCTGTCAGGGGACATCTATGCTCTAGATACAAAGAGCTTTCTTACAGTAGTATAGAACAGGAAATCTCAGAACAAACACCATCTTATGAAGAGAGTTTTGTTAGCTCTGAGTAAGAAGGAGAAAACTGCTAATGAACTTAAGAGTAATTAAATGGTGCCTATATGGGGAGGGCACCACTTACATTTTGCATTCTCATACAGAGTTTTACATTTGTTTTCTATTGAGTAATGACAGGATCACCCTAAACAGATGGTGGTTTACCTACAAAATGACATTCAGAATGGTCTTTCAAACTGATCTGGAAGTCTGTTACATAGAACCTGGTGTTATACATGACAAGAGAGGATCATCTTTCTCCACTATGCAGCAACATGTAGAAGAATAATCTGCATTTGACTTCACTGTCTGTTATAGTGGATGGTAATTGCTTATGAATGGGAGTGGAAGGTTTCATCAGTTCCCTCTACTATATGCTGCATTATTTATTTTTAAGTAGGCCAGTACTGGTCTTTCAGTGATCACAGCTATTACTGTTGCCACTAGGAAGGAGCAAGGAGCAAGTAAAAACACCAACACACCCAATGAAGAACAAGTGTCTAGACAGACAATTTCCATGTACAGAATTCTATCCAGTATGTGTGGGAAGGAGAAGTGTTGAGAAAAAACAAACAAAGCACAAGAAGTGTTGATGGCATATGTGTATGTAAGAGGATAAATACTTGGCTTTTGTGAATTGAACAACTTTTCCTTCTAGCCACCACATACATCTGTCTCTTTATCCTAAATGCAGAGCCTTAAATCTGATTGCTGCTCTTCATGAATGTAACTACTAAATGGAGAAGTTGTGGAAGGGCTGTGTAGCTTTTTCTAAAGCAGAAAAACATCTGCTCTTTGCATTGAGACACCATACTTAATTTTGTTTAGGTACACGTATGTCTCCAAACATGAGCAGAACCATCATCAAGGTAGTCATCAGAACTGTTGGTCCTGTGAAGAGTTTTGAAGTCTAGATATTTGTGCTTTTAGATAGAGCCTGGTATAGGTAATATAGGTTATATTTCACATTATATTTACAAGTGAAGACGTCCTTTAGTTGTGCCAGACTTAAACCACGTAGGCCCTCAAATCTGTGAGCCTCCTTTTGACTTGCTGCTTTATTTAAACTTAAATATATTTTGTAGGTTCTTACCCGCTAATAACTATTGATAGTGTGTAAGAGATGAGGCTTTCAGGAGACTTCATTGAGGAAAGTATCTGTTCTGTTTCTCTGTCATGCTTTCTACTATTCATTGTGAAGTCAGGAAAAAGAGTAAGACTGATTAGAAAACCTAATTTAAGTGGAAAAATTATTTCCTTTGCAGTAACCTTCAGTTACAGTTACAGAACAAGATAATGATGGCAGTTGGTTCTTCAGGCTCATTCCATTCTCTAGAGATTTGCATGGTTACATTTCTGACGGTTTATCAGGAAGGCTGCAGCCAGAGGCTGGGTCATGGCTGTGCTACCCATCCTGCATTTCTAAATTGGCAGGAAATTTATGGAACTCCAGTGTAGAAAAGGCCCCATTAAAAGCTTCCATTATGAAAAGTTTAGAAACAGCCTATGTTCAGCACATTTTGATCAACATGTTTTAGCTGGAAGAAACACCTTAGAACAAAGAACATTTCATAAAGGAGAATTTTATTAGTTTTTCGGAAAGAAATGCCTAACACTTATTTGTAAATGTTTATCTATAAATTTGGGTACAGTAACAACTTTGGAGTAGTTAAATAAGAATTATATTCTCTATTCTAATTGAAAATACCAGTGAAGTCTTAATTATAATGCAGTGGCATTCAGGGTTTATATTGAGTAACTACATAAAGTTAATAAGTTAGTGCACCAGTTTCAAAGTTATTGTAGGCTTCAAACTACAAAGAAAAATGTTTAGATGGGGTGAAAGGGGAGATAAACTATTTAGACTGGTGCTTGAGTAAGACAACACTTAAATAAAGTTGCATTTTCTACTAACTGGTGCTCTTATCCGTCTTTACTTTTCAACCTTGTAAAAGCCTTGCTCTGTGGAGAGTCTTTTTAGAGTTTGTTGTATTTTCATGTGTTCCATTTAGTTCTGCTTGTACTTTTTAGAGATTATAATTGCAGTTATACCAAACTAATCTGAATTTTAGTGCACTTTTTCAGGTTACAGCTTACTGCAACCATGGAAACTATGATTTTCTAGATGTTTTTTTTTCTGTTTGGTTTTGTTTTGCCCAATACTTGGAAGAAGTAAAGGAAATAATCCTGGCTAGTAATCTGTATCAAATTGCCTTCAGTTATCTGTTATTTGTAGATTTATGTGTCTGTGTGTGGTGTCCTTTAAGGCAACTTGAAACTTAGTGGAAGTGGATTTAATACCATGGCTGCTGTGAAGTTTTTCCATCCACCCATGACTGCTTCTCCTTATTTAAGACTGCAGATCCCTGCATGCCTTCTCCTCCTAGCTCCCCCCTCTTCTGCTGAGCAATGCAGCTTGTTTGTGTCCTTGCAGCGATCTGGATCAGTGATTCTTGTTTTTATTTGCCAGCTTTGTTTTTCAGCTGTATAATTTCCCTGATAAGGTTTGCCTTACAGCTGCACAAAAAAATTTTGCAGAACTGAACAGAATGAAATGTTTGAAAGGGTATATGACCAAATTCTCAGGTTTCTCTCACTGGTAATATAGAACTGCCTTTGTTAAAAGTCCAGGAATTTAAGGATGTGAAAGTACTTGAATGCATCCAGAGGAGGACTACAAAGCTGGTGAGAGTGCTGGGAGATGTGTCCTGTGAAGAGCCACTAAGAACTTAGGACTTGTCTAGTTTGGAGAACAGGAGGCTGAGGGGTGACCCCATTGCTCTCTACAGCTTCCTGAGCAGGGGAAATTGGGAGGGCGAGGGCGGTGCCCATCTCCTCTCCCTGGGAGCTAAGGATAGGACATGTAGGAATGGTTGAAAACAGTGCCAGGGAAGGTTCAGATTGGACACTAGGAAGCATTTCTTTACCGTTGGTGGGTGGTCAAACACTGGAATGGGCTTCCTAGGGATGATGGTCAATGCCCTGAGCCTGTCAGTGTTTAAGGGGCATTTGGACAATGCCCTTAACACCATGATTTAACTTTTGGTCATCCCCAAAGAGCCCAATCCGTTGGGCTAAATGATTGCTGTAGATCCCTTCCAGCTGAAATAGTCCATTCCATTCTATGCTATCCCATGCTGTTTTTCTTTCCCTTCCGCTCTGAACATGCATGCAGTTTTCCCGAGGGTACACTTTGCACCTTATATGGGAGCAGTAGCATGGATCTGAAGCTTTTGTAAGGCAGGAGGGGAATGGATAGTCTGACAGGAAAACTTTATTAGTAGCAGTGCTACTATGCTGTGCCTTGCCTTCCTTTCATTTCTGTTGTTGTTTTTTGCTGTCAGGACGAAGTTCATCACAGTGCCAGAGGTCATAACCTGGCCAAGTTTATTAATCAGTGCTTAGAGCAGTGTCTCAGTTTTAATAGTGAGGTATGCCTTACCAGAGAATGTTTTGAAACTGAACTTAAGACTAGACAAAGAAAAGCTACTAGTGAGAAGGAAAAGATCAGTGATTCTTTTTTTAACCAGTTTTACAAAAAGCAGGGGAAGAAGGATATCCAGTAAACCCAATTCAATTTTAGTTCATGGAAAATAATGAAATATATGAGAGGATGAAGAGAGAGTATAGTATTTAGTGTGTGTTTACTATGATGGGAAGTGAAAGAATACAAGACCCCTAGAAATCTACAAGAGTCTTTGACTATAGCCTAGAAGTATGTAATAGAAACATAGTGGTAGCAGCTGAGGTGATTTTAGTTTGGTTTACACATACGGGATTAATGGGAACTAACAGCATTTGGTAAAAAGAAGAAGCATTAGAAATAATTAACTTCCCGATTAAGTGATTAAAATGCAAAGTAGTTATTGAAATGCATAGGTTCAGCATGCTGTGTTTTATAGTTCTAGTTTCTGTTTATGTTTAGGGAGAAAGGAACAATGGCTTTGATGTCCTCTATCACAACATGAAACATGGACATTTGTCAACAAAGGACTTAGCAGATTTTATTAGAGAAAGGTAAGTATTTATCCTATGTTTTTAATATAATATTTCTGGGTTTCATTGTTTGTCATTGCATTTAATAGTAACGTGCAAAATATGTAAACAAAATGTATAAAACTCAATCATCATTTTAATATCACTCTCATATTCTACTGGAATAGCTATACTTATTCCATTTGCTTAGAACTGAATAGGAACTCTTAAGCATCAGTTATTAACAAGCTTCTAATGTTTCAGGTTTCATTTTAAAGATGAGAGTAAAAACCTAGAAGTGTCATATTAGGTGTCCAGCAGTTTATTTCAATTAATCTGGATTTTTCATTTTGTTTGGAAGAAAAATGATAATTTAAAGTTGCAAAAATTATCAGTCTTGCAAAGTTTTTGCTATAGATTTGGAATTAGGCTTTTAGCAACTGCTAGTATAAATGTTAAAAAAATTATACTTTCAGAAGCTGAGACACTAGGTTTGTTAAAGAGAGTGGTACATCGGGACAGGAAAATAATATGGAGAAAATAACACAGGTTCTTCTATATTGGATGGAAGGAACAGGACTGAAATCTGCAAATATGGCAATTTCCAAAACAGGTGACCTAGTGCTGCATTTAGTTCCTTGTGAAAGGAGACTGCTGCTGCTGTGCTGAACATACAGATTTCCCTTCTAAACAAAATTAACTGTATGTCTACTTCAGAATTTTGTCTTTCCTCAGTTACTGGCACTAGATAACACATGGTAAATATTTGCAAGGTACTGACTGAGGACCGGTTTCAATGCTGACTTCTTGCAGTAGAAGCCATTGAAAAAACTGGAATTCTTCTTCAAAATTTAAGTTTTGGCCTCAAATAAATCTCATTTAAAAAGTACTTTTAAATTTCCGCAAAATATAACCACCACAAATCTGACAGATACTCCATTGCACTGACATTTGCATAGTTTCAAAGTGAATTGGAGAAAATAACAAGAAAACTTTTCACTAAGTAGAAATGGGTGAGTTCCAGAGTCCACATGTGATGGGCAGTCTCCTTTTGGGAAGACTGCACAACCCAAGGAATCTTCTGTTTTACGAATCCCCAATTTCAGAGAATGCATTATGAAACCACAAAGGGTTCTAGTGAAATCCTGAGTTGGATTGAGTAGAGGGATATCACACTGTTCACGCTTAGTATGAAATGCTTAATGCTTCACAAACTTGCACTTTTAATACTTTTCTTATGTTATCTGTGTGAGTTCCTGAATCCTTCCTTTGAAAGCTGCTTTAATTTTTGGAATCATTTAGTTTTTATAGCAGCAGATCATGGACCTATGCTGTACCTTACCTGGACACATTTAAGTATATTGGTTTTACATCCTTTGTGTTTAGATTTACCTCTATATTTAGATGAGAAACCGTCTTACTTTCTCTGCTTCTTGTCTCCTTTAATGTTGTATTTTTGGGGCATGCCCTATTTTTTTCATATTGGTCCTAAGGTGAAAGGTCTTACGTAAATGGGTAAAAAATAACTTGATGCTATGTCTGACTTGGTTTCTTTGTTTATTATACTGACATAAATAGAACTTGACAGTTCTTTCTATACAAAATCCCTATTAAAAAGAATATGGCATCCTAGTGTTTTTTTCCTATCTATAAGTTTCTGCAAATTAAATTTTAAATTATTTTAAATAACTTTTAAATTATGTGCCTTTTCAGTCAATAAATAAAATCTTTGAACCTTTTTCCACATGTTAAAATATTTCAGCTCATGTTTCTGCCAATTATTTCTAGTGATTTACATAACATTTAAAGATTAATGACCATGTAGGAATATATGAGGCTCCACATGGATACTTTATCTTCAATGAGAGCTCAAAAAATGCTTTTTCCTTTTCATAGATCATGATGTGCCAAAGAGACATGCAGCCGTCTTAGAGCATTTTTTTGTAAGATCTATGAAAAAAATTCAGTTCTCATTAACTCACTAAGATAGAATCTGAGTGCTATATTGCAATTTACTTGACAAAGCTGCAATTTTGTTCCTTAGGAGTCAGTTGCCTGTGTCAATGATGCAGATCAGCTGCACTAAATTCAGTCGTTTCCAATGACTTTCTCCTATCAGGGTATTAAACATCCATTGTGTTTTCTTCAGCCCTGTTTTTCTGCTGCATCTCGATAAGCCAGGCCGCAATTAACAAAAAGCAGTTGAGTAACAAATAGATACTTCTTTTCAAGTAAAGGATGAATGATCAATCACAGCCAAAGCTAGCAGTTGTTTGTGACATATAGTTTAAATTCAAAGAAATAGAGAAGAAAATAGAGAGACTTCAAATATTTGGTGTCCTTACTTTAATAAAAATGATTGAGAGTCCATATCCGTACAGTGAAGCCCTTTGCTGCTGTTGTGAAGTTACTGTGGGATATCATTCAGCTTCCTGGGAAATAAAAATGGTTCAGTAGAATGCATTTTTTCACATGGGTCAAATTCTTGGAGTCAGAAAGAAATTGGATTGGGCAGTACTTGAGCAGTATTTTGCAATGGTTCGGTTGTGTTGTCCATGATCTATTTTGCACCTTTGTTTTTTGCAAAGAAGTTAAGAGATGTTGCACACAGTTATCTGTTCTCCTCCTTCTTCTGCAGATTAGTCTGAATATTGTTTTACAGTACTGTTTTCTGCTGGAAGTATGTTAAGTGAATGAGGAACATAGATTAGGAGCCATCTAGATCTAGTGTTTATATGCTTTGACTTCTGTGTACCTGATTTTCTGAACTCTTCCCTGTGAAAACTAAATGTACACACGTTTGAACTTTGCATATGTTCTTCCATTCCTTTTTACACATTGGCCTTTTTCTGCCCTTTCTTTTTTCAGAAGCAAATACATAAGAGAGTGAAAACTGAAAACTATTGAATAGGTAGAGACAGATCCAAGTTAGTGGTAATACTTTTAACAAGTTGGAGTACTTACCCTTTCTAGGTAGAGCAGTCATCTGGTCAGTTGGGCTTGCTGGAATCTCCAGACTAGCCAGAAAATATACTTTCTTGTGAAGTGATTTTGCATGGAAAGGAGAGATGGCTTAGTGCTTTTGGATGTACAGATTCCGTAGGGCACAAAGGACACGTCTGTGTGAAGCCCATCTCTGTTACTTGTGCTGTTCAGAATAGTGTTTTAGTTGTGTGTAGCCTAACTAGGGAAGAGAATTGTTTCTTTTTCTCCAGCCTTAGAAATGGTAGTGAAAAAATATGTTAAGATATGGAATAACTTTTAAAATTATAGTTATCGTAAGCATTAAAAAAAAAAATCTTTCTGAATTTCTGTAAGAGCATTCTGAGATTGTAAAGGTTTTTTCCTCTGAGAAAAACAAGCATTTGAAATGTATTCGTTTGTAATAATATTTCTATGCTGTATCTGCTGTTCCTACTTGATATCCTAGAAGGAGCAGAAGTTTTTCTTCTTGTCTGTTTTCAGTGAATCAATACCAATACAATTTTCACTCTTTGAGTTTTGTTCTTGAGTATTTGTTATTGGTCACATTCTAAAACAACTGAGAGCCAGTTGGATCTGTGGTTCAGAAGTCTGTCATCTGAAGGAGTGAGTTTTCTGGCAGGCAGTCTGCTTTATGTTCATAAATCTTGAGTGGCACAGGTTACCTATCTGCTGAAAGATTAGATACCTGCTCTTAAAATCATCAAATCTTAGAATGGTTTGGGTTGGAAGGAATCTTAAAGATCATCTGGTTCCAACACCCCCTGCTGTGGTCAGGGACGTCTTTCAATAGAGCAGACTGCTCCATGCCCCATCCAACCTGGCCTTGAATGGCCATGCTTTCTTGATAAAACGTGTAAAAATTTTTGTTTTTTAGAAAAGTCGAAATAAGAAGGTGAAGCTGCCTGCATAGCTGTTTTTTTCTTTAAATATGGGGAGGATTTTGTAGGTGAACTGTCATGTGTTTGTGTTCATTTGAAATCTAAACTTTCTATATCTAAGAAATCACTCTGCTTATCTAGGAAATAAATAGGTACAAGAATGTGTTGGCGTTTCTCCAGGAGTCTTTCTAATGGTTTTCTGCACCAATTGCCTGTAAGCATCATAGAAAGAATCTTCTAGATCAGATGAAACTAGCAATGCATATGTTTCCATTTACCTTTTAAATGTTTAGCAGATCCCAAACAAAGACACATGTTCAAATGGGTGAAAATTAATTTACTAAGAAAATCATAGTCTGTTACCTGTACAACAAAGAGTGCTCTGCAAAGGCAGTTGATAGGACAAATGCACCAACTGGTCATCTTTCAATTCTTGGTGTTTTTAACTGACACATGTTAATACTCTGCAGTGAAGTGCAGAACTTCTGTTTTGTGGAGATAGTTCGGGGAAGTATGCTGTAAATTGGTTCAAAGAAAAGGGATGTGGATTTTGGTTAGAATTCTTATGTTTAAAGAGGCAAAATAAGGCATTGAGTTATAAAATCTGGAAAATTTTAAGAAAAGGTACAGATGATTAGTCAAAATATATTATTCATCATGGTAATTAAAAGAAAAATCATTGTCTATGCTTGGTGCATATATGCTTGCTGCTGTGCAGTGTGCAAGATTGCCAAGCCTTGGAAATTTGAACTTTTCTTATTATCAAAGCTATGATCATATGTGGAAGGAGGATAAGTTAATTTACTTTTTTTTTCCATGGTGAATAACATTGCAGTAGGTGATATTTAAAATGAAATTTATTTGTTGCGTGTTGTAGTTTAATCTTCTTCTCCAAATAGATTTCCAGCTAACTAACTGGATAGTTATTTTGGAAGTTCAGTAGGTTTTAATACATTTCCCTGTGTTTCGGGTGAGTACACGTAGTTCGTTTTTGTATTTTCACAAGACAATTATTTTTGCTTGTAAACTGTTGCTGTACAGGAGAAAGAAAACCCTCTGTCTCAGGTTATAGTCATGGTATAACTTGAGAGAGGGATGAATTCTTCATCTCCCTTTTTTTCTTCTCTCTTGTCCTGTGTAAAGGTATTACACAGCAGGAAAGAAATTGCTCCAAGCTTTTCAAGAAAAGACAATTACAGTATTTACTCAAACCTAGGATACTCCTAAATCTAAGTTGACACTACATAATCAATATTGGTTTAGGGTGAAAAATTAAAATACCATGTATCTTTAATAATAGGAGGGTGAGGAAGGTTGATGGGGAAGGACTTGCAGGGAGTTACTGCTGTTAATAGGTGATTCCATGGCAATTGCCCCTGCAGAGGCTCTAAGGAGGAAATCTGTGCCAACCTTTTGGTTTTGCATCTCTAAAAGACAAGTGAAATTGTGTGTTTGAGTGAAGGAAAATATAAGAATTCCTACTCTGTGTAGGGAAGAAGTCTTCACAAATTGAGATAACCTTCCTTAAATATGAATTTAAACAGGATAACACAGTACTTATCATTGCATGTTATTTGAGTTTCCAAACTCAGATATCACTATGTGAAGAACTTATAGGAAAGAGCAACCTACCCCCAACATGAAGACTAAACAAGACCTCATTTTGTTTAATGTGATTGCTCAGTAAACATTGTTTGTTTATTTTAAAGTTTTCATTACAAATACATTTTATTTTGTTGCTGTGTAACACTCTTCTGCTTAGACAGTACTGGATAGATGATTGTTGTGGTGCTTTGTTCTGTCTGTTACTATGGAATGTTAATGGCAGTTGAGAACAGCAAATAGAGAGGAAGGAATTGTCTTTTTCAAGCCTTGAGTTCCTACATTTTACTTGTTCTGTTCCTGCAGTGTTCTATCACAGGGCTCTTAGATTATTTTTTTAAAATATACTACTGTGATTTTACATCTAGCTTTTGAGAGATCATTAAAATGGAGTAACTTTTAGCTCACGTAAAAAGTCCTCTGTTTTGCACCTTTAGAATGCATATTCAGTCTTTATATCTTCAAAATTTTGATTATGCTTTTGATGGCTTTCTTTGGCAGGGCTACAATAGAGGAGACCTATTCAAGGTCAATGACAAAACTAGCCAAATCAGCAAGCAATTACACACAACTTGGGTGAGTAAGTGTACGTAAGAGGGAAATAAGTGAGTGTGTACATGGTAAGAATCAAGTTTGATTCTGAGTATTTTATTGATGATGTTGAATGTTATCATAACTTTGCCACCTTTAAAAATGATTGTTACATCTTTAATAACCACGCAAAAATTCATGTAGCTATGACAAAGAGAAAGCACAGTTCTTTAAAACTGAATAAAAAGACCAAAGACCAAAGCCCAAAATGGAAAAACTGTCTGTTCCTCTTGTTTAAAGCAAAGTTCTTTTCAGACATAGTGACTTCTATTATGTGCTCTCAAGCCTATGGAAATTATGTTTAAGAGAGAACATATGGCCTGCAAATGTGGCAGTGAATTTATTTTTTTCTATTATTTCCTGATTTTTGGAGTGTTATCTGTTCTCAGAGATGTTCAGAATGAGACTTTTCCATAGATTTATTCCATAGTTAAGTGGAAGTTTTATAGATAGGGTATGTTTTTAACAAATTGAATGAATAATGGATGCTTTTTCATTAGAAAGATTAGGCCAATGAAAACTCAGACTTCTGAGATAAAGCTAGATTTATTTTTTTATTTGTAGTAATGTAATCTAGAAGTGCGGGGAACTTTCATCGGTGGATAATTGGATAATAGTTGTTGCTGCTCTTTAAACTAACAAGCAGATACAGAATGTTTGAACGTAAGAGCTTTAAATCCTATGGTTAGTATTGATTTTTTTAGCAGCATTAACCAGAATAGCAAGGCAGAAGTATATCTTTAGCTGGAGAAAGTCCATTCAGCACAGAAATGTGAATCTGAGAAATGATCCTACCTCTTTGTTCATCTTTGTTAATCAGTAAATCCCTTCTAGTGGCAGACCATCTTTGGCAATATATTTTCCTCTTGTGGCTGCAGTGATGTAAGACAACTAGAAACTTATCTAACCAAGAAATTCCTGATTTGTTCACACTTTTCAAGTATATACATAGTAATACATGTTAAAATATTTTAAGCTGTTCTTGCACCATCTTGACACTTGGGATTATTGTGTGCTCATCGTAGTATGAAATGAACTTTGCTGTGTTTTACTTCTTAGAGTTAATACAAGTAAAACATAAAACATGGAAGTATTAGTAGATAGGATGCCAAGTACATTGGGAACATATTTATTAGGAATTTATGTCAGTTGTTGGGCATTTTGTTTGTTTCAATTTTAGGAGGAGAAGTGAACTGTAAACTTACTGATTATCCTTTAGCACTACTAAAAAAATTGCTAACTGAAAGAAAAAAATACAGATTAACATTATTTTCCTCATTCCAGGACATTTGCACCAGTTTGGGATGTTTTCAAAACCTCAACAGAAAAGCTAGCAAGTTGTCACTTGGATCTTGTGCGGAGATTACAGGAACTAATCAAAGAAGTTCACAAGTATGGAGATGAACAGATCAAAGCTTATAAAAAGGTTATTAATTTTTTTTTTCCTAGGTATGTTCAATGACTTGTTAACAGTAAAATTAAAATGGTTTGGTTTTGACAACCATGTGATATTTGGCAGACTAAAGAAGATGTTTCAGAAACATTAGAAGCAGTGCAAAATATTCAAAGTATTACTCAGGCCTTACAGAAATCAAAGGAAAACTACAACGCAAAGTTTGTCGAACAAGAACGTTTGAAAAAGGAAGGAGCAACACAGAGAGAAATTGAAAAGGTAGCTCTGTTGCATCTTACTTTAGTTGTTACTAATTGTCTTGTATGTTCACCTTGTATTAATAAGTGGAATGCTCAGAAAGGGTTAAATGTAGTTAAAAGTAGTAGTTGTGACTATTTTGTAATATGCGTGATATTGTGAATACCTAATTATGCTTTGTTTACAGTTACTTCCTTACCTGTTCTAGCTGTGCTCTAGTTCTAATTCTTTTCTTTGTAGATACCTGCAGCAAATGATAGTTTTGTGAAGTGGCTTTAACAGAAATTGTGCTCAACTGTTTTAGCATCTCTTATGTTTTTGAATGTATTTCCTTATGTAAATACTCAATACTCAATGCCCTTTTTACTGAACTCAGGAGTAATTGTGTTATCCCTTCACTGAGATAAAGTAGCTAAGTACATGGGTATTTGAAGTCTTGTTTGATAAAGAAAAACATGTTATCGACAGTTTCACTGCTGTTTTAAAAGGTTCCAATTTCATGGACCAGAGGCTCAAGGGATGAGTATCTTGAGATGTATTTTGTACTGTCCTTAGGTTATGGTGGGGGTGTTGATCCATTCACAGAATCACTCAGTGACTGAGGTTGACAGGGACCTCTGGAAGTTATCCTGTCTATTCCCTATGCTCAGCCAGGACCACCTCTATCCAGTTACTTAAGACCTTGTCTAGACAGCATTTTAGTATCTTCAAGGATGGAGATTCCACGGTCTCTTGTGGGCAACCTGTGCCAGGGCTCAATCACCTTCACAGGAAAAAGGTGTTTCCTGATGTTCAGAGGGAGGGAACCTTTTGCATTTTCTGTTAGTGCCCATTGTCTCTGTTTCTGTCACTGGGCACCACTGGAAAGAGCCTGACTTTGTCTTCTATGTAAATACCCTTCAGGTATTTATACTATTGGTAAGATAATCCTTAAGGCTTCCCGTCCCCAGGCTGAACAGTTCCAGCGGTGTCAGTCTTTTCTCATGGGAGAGATGCTTCAGTCCCTTCATCTTCATGCCCCTTTACTGGACTCTCTCCAGTATGTCCACGTCTCACTTGCAATGAACAATACAGAACTAGACACTAGTCCAGATGGGGCCTCAGCAGTGCTGAGTCGAAGGGAAGGATCCCCTTCCATGACCTGCTGGGAAAAAATTAACTTTTTCCTGTTTTCAGGAATCTAACTAGTAGAGGAAAGAGGTCACGTTTCCTTGTCTCTAATTATAACTTCTCTTATTAAACCTTGATTCTTCTGGCTATTTCCATTTCAATTAACTGATCTGTGTAGGACTTTGTTCTTTTTAGAATGATCTTCTTGCTTTTAGTCCTGCTATCTTGATGGAGAAGATAGCGTTGGTTATTGTCTTTTCACTGATGACAAAAGTGATTCTGTTGACTATGTTTCAATTGTTTTATCTTGGTATAAATCTAGATTTTTTCACCCCAGTTTCTGTCTCAAATGACAGTTGATGCTGGATTCTAGACATGAATCAGGCATGTGTGGGCAGATGTTTTCCTGCTGATGTATTCAAAGTATAATTTTTCTGAATTCTTGTAAATAGAGTTTCAGTAGGAAAAGTTGACTTGAGGGAAGGCTTTTTAAGATGTAGCATTATCCTTGTTCATTTGGAAACAAAAAAATGTTCAGTATGACTGAAATCTACATGAGAAGGGAGAAAGAGGAAGCACTATAGGAGGAGGATCAGTTTTTTACTGTTGTATGCATCTTCCTTAGATACAATTAGGTCATAGTTGAATGCTCTGCAAGTACTTAAAAAATGTTTCCAGTGGGAGCAGGTAACTGACACTGACACATCTCGTCAGTCATGCCTCTATTCAAATTTACACTTGGAATTTCATAAACAGAGTGACCAAAGATTGTATTAATTTATTTTTCCTTTGGTAGAAAGTAGCTTTATTACTTTCAGTGCAACATGAGAACTATTTACTGGCAAAATCACAGAAAAACTGCTTTGTCAGAAAACAAGGGATCTGCACCAGTATACTAAGAGTTTATCACAAAGTCAAATGTTTGGAGAGATACTTTTTTGAAGAATCTAAGAAGGTATCTTGAGACCTTGCAAGTCTCATTGCAGCTGAAAGCTAATACTAATTTGTGTAATAATTTCCTGTTGTTCTCTGACACCCAAACTTCTCTATTTATAGTGACTTAACAAAAAATACTTGACCAATCCTTATTCTTTCACGTACTGTAAATCTGGTGACATACTGTAAATCTGGTAAATACAGTCCTAGCAATTGCTGCACCTGAGAATAGTCACATCCTGTTTTCAGAAGAGATTACTAGCTAATCAGTGTCCATGTATTGTGTCATTTTGTCTGTCCTGTTGAGTAGTTTTTTAATTGCTCTTCAACATGTAATTAAAAGTAGTAGTTGTGACTATTTTGTAATATGCATGATATTGTGAATACCTAATTATATTTTGTTTACAGTTACTTCCTTATCTGTTCTAGGTGTACTGTAGTTCTAATTCTTCACTTTGTAAATACCTGCATCAAATCATAGTTTCGTGTGATGAGCATTCTGCTCATCATTAAACATGATAGGAGATGACAATTTCTCTTGGAAATTGCGGAATCTCTCTATCTGTCTTACCAGAGGGCGTCTTTCTGTTAATTCATTTGGAATTATAGATAGCAGTCAACTTCACAAATCAAAAAAAAAGTAGTTTCTGTTAGACAAAATTGATTTGAAAGGAGGAGGAGGGTTAATGAGAACTAGAACAAATAGTAAATATACAACTCTCTTTACTGATGTCATTAACAAATCAGGAATACTTTTGAGTTACAACTGATGGCAAATTTCAGTGAGATAGTAAACAAGTTGAATAAAGAAGGTAGGAAAGAAAATGGTGTTCAAGATGATTTACATTGGCACAACTTAGAAATAGAATATCAGAGGTTTGAAAGACTTCGTCTTGCGCATCATGCTGTAAACTTTGAAAATAATGTTTTCTCTACTACTACCAGTCACCTCATTCAGTTTTGTTCTCCATGTAATGCTGAGATTTTCCTGTATTTTGTTTTGTGTTTTACTTAAATCCCAGAAAGAAGATTTTGGTTTACTAGCAACAAATAATTAAAAGAAAAGGATAAATCCCCAAAGGACTATTAATAATAAGACTGACCTGCCTAAATCTGACCATCACTATATTCTGCACTAGCTTCACTTTCAAATATCTGTTAATCCATTGATGTAACTCCCATACTTTTGAGTTTCTTCCTTCATTTCTAAGAGAACTTCACCATCTTGGTATTTTTACCATTGATTCTTTCAGAATTGCACTTATAACTGTTTGCTCTGTATTCCAACCCTGCTTTTTTCCTATTTTGCTGTTGGAAATATAAATTTATTGTTTATATTTGACAAGAGTTAATGAGTTATCTTCAGCAATAAAAATTTTATTTCAAAGTAAGTTTTATTATAAATATTATGATAAAATTTAAAGGGAAGGGATTTAATTGAATTAACTGCTTTATTACACTTGTATGTGATTTATGTATAGTAAAATCTCTAACAGCTTCAATCTGAGGTATTTGATGTTGAAATTTTGTTAGGACACTTGTCTGTTTTGGTATGCCCCTGGATAATTTTTAGAGATCATCCTAGGCTTTCTTTTAATAGTAACTTTAAAAACCTTTATGTGTGACATTTGACACATTTTTGTATTGGTCTATAGGCAGCAGTTAAATCTAAAAAAGCAACAGATACCTATAAGCTGTATGTGGAGAAGTATGCTGCATTTAAATCTGATTTTGAACTGAAAATGACAGAAACAGCACAGGTAAGTTTTGCATTAAATGAGTTACCTTTGAAGTAGGTTAATGTATTCTATTTCATTTCTGGAGCTATCTGAAATCAAAGATTTCAAAAAACTGGTCCCTTTGGAAATTGATTTGTTTGAAAGGCAAACACTGACCATGTATGTTGTGATAGCACTGTCCTTGAATGACACAGCAGAGTGCTGGCACTCTAGACAACGTTTGGAAAAAATTTTTGGAAGACAGCAAAATGAACTTCTAGAAGTATTGTATATGCATTGTGTTTATGTGGAAAATGCTCTGAATTGCTGGGCACCCAGAACTCATTCATAGGAGTTTCAGTATTGAGATCCATCATGGCTTTTCATTATTATTCCATCAAAACACTTAAGTTACAGCTTGTTAAAATGTGTATCCAGGATTTACCTGAGGTTATGAAAAGCCATTATATCTGTTTAAGATTCTGGGGATTTTTAAAAGACTGCATTCTGGAAGATTTCAGGTTCTCTGTATCATTGCATATGGCATTTCTTGCTACATTTTCAACCACAATTGGCTAGATGCCCTTAGTTCCTTAACTGTAGCAATCCTTTTACTTTTAAGTTTAAAAGTTTAAATTTTTTTTAAGTTTAAATTTTCACCTAATGTTATAATGGACACTTGTAAACTTTCCACATCTGTCCTTATTGGAAATGAAAATTGCCATTCTGACAATTAAAGATGTCTGTGTGGAACTCATTTGAAGTATAACAGTGTAGCTGCATCCACAGTTTGGCTGCACAACAGCTACTTAAATGATGATGTGATAGGAAAAATAACATCTATGAATATACAGAAGCCTACTTCTACGTGAAGCACACCCTGTATTATCTTAATTCAGCATACATTTCACTTGAAAATATGCTTATTAGTTCTGAAAATAAAACCAGTGAGAGGTGTGAGTATTTTAATTTCTTTCAGTGCAAAATCAGTTGGTTTAGCTTAAATCTGTCTTACAATGTCCAGTAAAAGAAGTAATATCATAGGATAGGCTACACAGGATGACCATATCCCCTGTAATTAGGAGGAAGACTGCTGGAGAAGAATAAAATTATCTTTAATCTCCCTGAGTGATGACTACAGAGGTACATAAGTAAGGCAGAACACTGGGGGTCTAAGAAGTTAGAGATATTTGTCTTGTGTGTGTGGAGTCATGTTTGTGAATCGAGAGTAGTAGGAGATGTGAGTTGGGGATCCTCACAGAACCCTGTGCACACTGGAGAGAGGATTAAGTGGTGCACCAAAGTTTGGACACACTTGAAAGGGCAGTTACAGAAATAGGCAGAGAACTAGGAAAGAGCAGAAGTAAACAAAGATTTCAAGACTGTTACAGTTGACTGTTGGGGAGGAAGAGAACATGTTTAGTTCTGATTTTTGGCCAGGAAGGGGCCATTGAAAACTTTGGAAGTGATTTTAAAATGGCTGTCAGCTGACAGCCTGGGTAAAAAGGAACAAACTGTAAAAATTATGTGTGAAAAGTTTAAAGATTATGTATGAGTTTAAAGATCAAACTAATCATATTTCAAGAAGCAAAGAATATAGATTTAACTAGAGAAAGAGTGTGTATATTTACAACAAGGAGAGTGTTCTAAAGAGGAAGTGCAAAACAGATCCAGAAATAAGATTTCTTGTGTGAGATGAAAAAACCGAGACTCTACAGTAATGGAAAAAAAAGAAAATTTGAACATCTTCTAAACATATTTTCTTTTGGTACCAATAGATCAGATTTTTTTGAAGGGCTGGATGAAAGTTCAAAAACTAAGTAAAAAAAGTTCAATAATGGTTCTGAAAGGATATATTGCTTTCTAAAGTGCATTATGTCATAACTCTGTGAATTCTGCACCTTGCTTTCTTAAATGTAATTATTATGTTAAAGATGTGGAGAGAAAAAAAAATAGGCTTATTTGATTTTTTAAATTTTTGTGTATTTAATTATTGAAATTGAAGATTTAGTGTTTCAGGAGATGTTTTCATTATGATTAATTGCTCATATTTGTTTGCAGAAATTTCAAGACATAGAAGAAACACACCTTCTTCGTATGAAAGAGATTATACAATCATTGTCAAATACCATAAAAGAAATTCATTTACAAATAGGAGAGGTATTTTTTATACTATAATTTCTTTTTTTTTTTGTTTGGATCATGCTTTATGTTTTTCTTAACTATCAAATAGCATATTTCTTACAGTGTTTATGGCAATTACATCTTTGAAATTATGGAAATTCAACATAAGCTGTGATTTCCATGGCTTTCTGTTGCATTTATAAGTTCAGTGTCACAAAATTTACAGAATAAGTCTGAATAAATTTTGTCTTAACTGAAAACAAAATATTAGGAGAATTTGAAGAATTTGAAGGTGTTAGGATTTTTAGTGTATTTCCAAGTTCTGCTCCCTGGATATTAATTTAGCACTCACTTCACACAGAATTAGGATACTACTTTTAAATTAGAACTAGAAATGATATTACTCTGGAAAGTTTCCATTTATTTTATACTCTTGGATTTTATAAGCAAAAGATTTTTAGTAACAGAAGCTTTTATAGTATCTTTTGTTTCGATATAAGTTGGTTTAATTAATAATCTTTCTAAGCAGTCCTTAATTTTTTGATTTTTTAAGTGTCATTTTATTTGCTTACACTTCAGTATTGAGGTTTTCTGCTAATAAGTGATCATCACAAGGGTCATGCTATTTATTTCTAAAGCATGTGAGCATCCTGCCTTGTTGGAAAAACCTAGTAACAATATGTTGTTGTTCGTTTGTTAGACCAAAACTATTACAACAGTCATGCTTTTACTCAAGCAGGTGGGAGCTGTGATAATACAGTAGTAACAGTTCACACCCTAAACTGGGGCTGGCTTAAAAAACTGCTTGTCTTGCTGACATTATAGTGGGATATGATGCTAACAAATTCAGAAAATTATATATACACAAGTTGTTTAGATGGAAGAAATAGAAGTAACACCTAGACCTGGCATTTCATTTTTTGTCTGTATTGTACCCTTGCTAATACTACAGGAAAGAGAAAGTGGTTCCTAGATAAAATATTTGTTGATTTCTCTAAGTCCTGTAATGTATTTTAGAGGGAAGTATTTTTAACCTTAAACTTATAGCAAAAACTACATTTTAAAGTTAATCACGTTCTTTTTTTCTTGAAGGTGCATGAAGAATTTATTAATAACATGACAAATACTACAGTTGAGAGTTTAATACAGAAGTTTGCTGAGTCAAAAGGAACTGGCAAGGAAAGACCTGGTAAGAGATTAAAACTAAGAGAATAGGAAATGTTAGTTTTAAAGCTGGAACTTTCCATTCCCAATAAAAAGTCAAACCTATGTTTGTTAATGTGCTGTATTTTTAACGTATGTTCAAGGTCTCAGTACTCATTAACTTTGATATTAAATGGTTCATAGAAATTGGTAATGCAGAATTCATTATGTGCATGTAGTATTTGTGTTCATAAAGCTTGCTAATTTATAGGTCTATACTACTAAGCTATGCTGTTTCCTGGAGCATCAGGGAAATTGGTCAAGAAGCTGTAGTTCCTTGTATAAACTATTTGTTGTCTGCTATGTGTTGTCTGCTATGTGTTTATTGTACAAATTGTGATTCTGCACAAATTATATTTCAGAACTTTATTTAATATAAACATATTCAGACCAGATGTCTATAAAGCTGCTTACTGAAGTGTTGGAACAGTTGCATCAGTTTATTCAGCTTACCAAATTATAATTTTAATAGATACACAATATGAATTTTTTAATAAAATATATTCTAATATACAGTAATGTGTATTGCTTCTTTAGTAAGAAGCAAATTGAATAGTACTTTAGAAGGTACTACTAGTTGGGTGTGGTGTATAAGACTTTCCTGGACTGGCATAAAAAGGCATTCTCACAGTATGGACTATATAGTGTCACTTTAATATCGGTATGAATATACAGTCACTAGGTGTGTGAATACAGGAATTGGTAGTACTGTTTCCTTCAGCGCTGGGAGTCCTCACTAGCATCTCTGTCTTCTCGTAAGGGTACACAAAGATGTTTTTTTCCAGAGTAAGAATGTACATATCAGAGCTGACTATGAAAATGTATAATAAATCGTTAAATATGATTATTAGGTATCTTGCTATGTGTCTGTGAGGTGTTTTTAACATAACATTGTTTCATATTCTTTCTGTGATCCTCTAATGCTGATATCCAAGTGGGCTGAGGTAAGATTACATATGGAACGATTTTTGAAAGTTTCCTTTGTATTTATCAATTTTTCAGTAAAGATTAAAAAAGAAAATGTGTGAACTTCAGGGTTTCAAGTTCAGTTGGTCTGAAATGGAATGAAGACATGTGACAATTCAGTGTTCAGACCTCTTTGATTAGCTGTTGCTAAGATATCATGGCTAGTGATCTCCATCTTGTATTTAAGATTCTGGCTGCCTGGCTTACAAAGATCCTTGCTAATTTGTCCTAGAACATTGTGCACTTCAAGTCATCCATGCTATTAGTGTGGATTTTGCTAGACAACACTGTAGTTTTAAGAGAAGTAATACTTCACTTTTTAATTTCCTGGAGAAATTACACACTTTTTACTTACTTGCTGCTTTACAGTTCTTCAAATCCTGTCTGTACTCTCTTGGGCCAAATAAAAACTTCTTCAAATGTATTCTAAGAAAATTACGCAAAGTATTTTAAGGAACAATAACACATTTAGTGTGTAAATGTATACACCTTGATTTTTCTTTTACTGTGTTAAATTATTGTATTGATATCAACTTTGCAAAACAGTCATGGTGCAGGGAGAAAGCATAGTCAAGTTCAGCAGCAAAAGAATACAAATTCACAAGTTTTGAAGTGTCAATGACTAGCAACACAGACCACTAATGATGTTAATTATGCTTACTGTTTCTAAAATATTTGTTTTATTAACTTAGAAGCATAAAACTTTGACAATTTAAAAGATTTGGAAGGCAAAGTGAGGCATCAGACTTCTAAGAATGAAATGGAAACATTCACTATTAAGGACTGTTTTTTTTTTTATTTAACACCCACTTTTTTGCATCTGAGAACTTTTCATGATGAAAAGATATTTTAATTCATGGAGCAAATGTTAAAAGTCTGTGGCATGTATTTATTAATTAGGCTGAAGAATGAGAGTACTCCTCAGAAATACCTAAATATTCAGTGTAAAAAATGGTACTGAGTTGGCTTACAAAACAAATGCAGAAAAGAGGTCTTCTGGATGTCACTGTTGGATCTGACCTAAATCTGTTTGAAGGCAGTACTTTAAAATTCCCCAGGACTATGTAGGCCTTCTTTCATCCATATTCTTTGTGGGCTACTATGAAAAGTGAGATGGTGGGTACTTTCAGATAAAACAAACTAAAAAGGTACTGCATAACAAAGTATTTTAGTTTATTTTGGTATCTTCTAGCTCGTTATAGTTCTTCACAGCAGAGTTCACTTGCTTTTATTTATAGCTGTAAAAATAAGAATGAATATGAAATGAAATACTGATGAGGGCTTTTTTATTATGGAGGACTACAAACCATTTACAGTAAAGTTTATTGCGTATCTGAAATTCAGCTGTGCAGTGATGTCCTTTTTACCAGATTATATGGGCTCCCTCTGGTGGCTAATTTCTGTCACCTGGAGTTATAATATACAGGGGGATCTAGAATTTAAGTTTTTCCAGTACAAACAACAGATTTTCTTTCAAACAGTAATGCTTTCTGAGAGTTTTTTAATTCATTCGGGAACTTCTTTACAATGGCTCTTTTTGCACTGCTACCTAAATAACTTATCTAGTCAGCTTTATAACCTGCTTCTTACCGAATTTATTTTTTCTTTATTAAATCAGTTTAGAATTTAGATGTTTTAGTAACACAGTATTTGAAGAAGTTATATTTTTTGTTTTCTGACTTCCATTCAGTGTAAAAAAACCAAAACAAAAAACCAAGCCATTACATCCAGTTGAAAATCTTAGTTTTAACTGAAAAAAAAGTCACCTAGTGTATAACACTGAAAAACAAAGCTGGCAGGATCACTAAGGCTTCAGATCAGAATTTAATGTGTTCCCTGAACTGCCTCTAACATCCAGAGGAACCAGGATGAGGTCAAGGAATGTTATCCCCATGAGGTTCAATAAGGCCAAGTGCAAGGTACTGCACCTGGGTCAGAGCAACCCTGGTATCAGCACAGGCTGGGGATGGACAGATCAGAGCAGCCCTGCCCAGAAGGACTTGAGGGTGCTGGTGGGTGAGAGGCTGGACATGACCCAGCCATGGGCACTCAGCGCCCAGAAAGCCAAACGTGTCCTGGGCTGCATCCAAAGCAGTGTGGGCAGCAGGGCAGGGAGGGGATTCTGCCCCTCTGCTCTGCTGAGACTCCACCTGCAGTGCTGCATCCAGCTCTAGGGTTTCGAGCACGGGAAGGACATGGAATTGTTGTGGTGGTCCAGAGGAGGGACACTCAGTTTATCAGAACACCTCTCCTTTGATGACAGGATGAGAGTGTTGAGCTTGTACAGCCTGGAGAAGAGAAGGCTCCATGAAGAGCTGATTGTGGTCTTCCAGTACTCAAAGCAGCCTTATATGAAAGATGGGGACAAGAAAATAGGGCCTGTAGTGATACAGCAAGGAGTAATATTTTTAAACTAAAAGAGAGTAAATTCAGACTAGATAAAAGTAAAGCATTTTTTTATGATGAGGGTGGTGAAACACTGGAACAGGTTACCCAGAGAAGTGGTAATTTTCCCATCCACGGAACCATTCATGGCTGGGTTTGACAGGACTGTAAGCAACCTGATGGAGTCAAAGATGTCTATGCTCATTGCAGGGCGGTTGGACTAGATGACCTTTAAAGGTCCCTTCCAACCCAAACCATTCTAGGATTCTGTGATATCTTCCTGGTGTTAGGTTTAACAGCAGATTTGATCAGTTGGAAGATGCTGTAGTCGTTCACATAGTCCTGCAATGTTCATCAAAACTTGCCCGCTTCTGATTGATTTCCTGTTACAGCCTGATGCTTCATATTCCTTGGAAAATTAATTTATTGTATGGCAGAAAGTATCTGCTCTTCTTCCAAAGTATATTTAAATCAATAATGGAGGTGATACCAAAGTATTTTATTCCAGATTAATGAGATATCAATGAGCTCTAGCTCTAGATACTTGATCTTCTATTAATCTATTAAAAATTGGTTTGTTCTAGTGTGCAACATTGATGCGCAAGACATAGAAACTGCTAGGAAGTTTAAGCTCATGTTCTTTTTAGATTTAATGTCTAAAACTGCCAGGTTAATAGCAAATGTCTTTTAAGAGATTAGTGAATGCGTATATATCTGTAACTGATCATGAGTAATTTTTAGTTACTGGATTACTATGTCCTCTTCTCATATGTGGGGACCTAAATGTGTGTGTTTGTTCCTGTATTAGTTTTTGCCCACTTCACGGTTCACCCAGAAGGCTCCATCTAGCCTGGCCTTTGAACACCTTCAGAGATGGGACATCCACAACCTCTCTGGGCAACCCATTCCATTGGCTCAGCACCCTCACAGTAAAGAATTTCATTCTAGTATTTAATCTAAACCTGTCCTACTGCATCTTAAAGTCATTCCCTCCTGTCGTGATGGGCGTTCTGGTGGTTGCCGCAACCTACCGAAAACGTCTCCAGCAGAAAGCCATCAGCAAAGCCACTTCACTCACACAGACACGCACACTGGCAAAGACACAGGGAGGGTCTCCATATAGAGTTCCACAGGAGAGATTTATTCAGCCACACACGTGAAGGGTTCCTCTGATGAAAGAAACAGAAATATGGGGGG
>VZRQ01000377.1:39023-88671 GCA_013397975.1 Machaerirhynchus nigripectus
TCCTATCACTACATGCCCTTGTGAAAAGGCCCTCTACAACCTTTCTTGTAGGCCGACTGTAAGTACTGAAAGGTGCTCTTAAATTCTCCCTGCAACCTTCTCTTCTCCAGGCTGAACAGCCCCAGCTCTCTCAGCTTTTTCTTTTAGGACTCCAGACCGCTGATCAATATAGTGGCCCTCCTCTGGACTCTGTTCAACAGGGTAGCGTCTTGTGCTGGAGACCCCAGAGCTGGATGCAGTATTCCAGGTGGGGTCTCACCTGAGTGGAGCAGAGGGACAGAATCCCCTCTTGCCCTGCTGCGCATGCTGCTTTGGATGCAGCTCAGGTTACAACTGGCTTTCTGGGCTCTGAGCACACATTGCCGGGTCATGTTAAGCTGCTTGTCCATGAAGACCACCAAATCCTTCTTCCCCAAGGCTGCTCTCAACCCATTCTCTGCCCAGCCTGTATTTGTGCTTGGGATTGCCCTGACCCAGAATCCTGCACTAGGCCAGTTTGAATTTCCAGAGGTTTGTAGAAGCCCATCTCTTGGGCCTGTTCTGGGTCCCTCTGGATGGCATTCCTTCTCTCTAGTGTGTCCACCATGCCACACAGCTTGTTGTCATTGGCAGACTTGCTGAGGGTGCTCCCAACTGTCCATATCACTGACACAGACATTAAACAGCACCAGTCCCAATACTGTCCCCTGAGGAACACCACTTGTCACTGCTTTCCTCTTGGACATGGAGCTGTTGATGGCAATTCTTTGAGTGCAACCATCCAGCCAATTCTTTATCCACCAAGTGGTCTATCTGTCAATTATGTGTCTCTCCAGTTTACAGACCAAGTTGTCATGCAAAACAGTGTCAAATGCTTTGCAGAAGTCCAGGTAGATTACATCAGTTGCTCTTCCCTTATCCACCACAGATGTAATCCCATTGTAAAAGGCCTTTGTCTTCAATGATTTGTTCTGGAATCATTATTAGTGGTTGTTTGTAGTTTGTTTCTCTGGTTTTTGCCTTTTTTTCTTAAAAATTATTAAAGGTGAAATCAAGAATTTTAATGTAATGCAGATAAGAATAAGCTTATAAGATAAGATGATCTTTGTTTGCTCCCTAGTTCTCCAAAAAAAACGATGATGTGCAGACGGCAATTACTACACATGCTGTGCTGTTATTTAGTGTGAGAGAGGCATTGAGTCATTTTCAGCTGTAATAATTTTTTGGAAGTATAGGTTTTGTGCTAGCTTGATCTGTGTTTCACAATCTGTGAGCCCATAAAAATACTTCTTGTCTCCTTTCATTATCCATTCCATAAATTTAAACTTTTTACGGGGCCTAAAAAAGGTTTTCATGTTTAAAAATATTGAAAATTGGAGCCTGCAATTCATCTACTCTTCAGATTAAATGATAACAGTACTTTACAATGTTTGTTATCAACAGTTGCTGTTGGTCAGCCGTCACTGGCTGTTGCACGTGTAGTGAAGTATTTGACTTGTTCCTCTTGTCGTTTTAGATATTAGAAATGTAGTGTGAGTATTTTTAATAAAATGGTGCTTCCACAGATAACAAGATTCAGAAAAGGACAGATGTAATACTCCTAATCTGTTTCTTCCCTCCACCAAATGGAAAAACTGACAATTTGGTCAGTAATCCTGGTTAAACAAAAATCTTCGGTCTGTTGATTTTTGGAGCAGTTGAAAACCTATTTTACTTTATTTGCCCATGCAGAAAAATAGTGTCAAGGCTCCTGGTAACTCCAGTCATGGAAAAGAGTAAGGTCATTCATGTCAAGTAGAGACATTAATTCAGGATTTTTAAATATAATTTTGAAATTCTTTCTGGAAATTATATTAAATAGACTAAATTGATAAATTTTCCAGTGAGCTAGGACTGCTATAATTTCAGGATCACTACTTTTTCACAAGGTGGCACATACCCAAAGAAAATATCCTGGCCATCTTTCTCAATGTGCTGGTGATCCTTTTCTGTTCTCAGGGAACATGTTGGGGAACTCTGCCTGTTAGCAGAGATCACAAAGCACTAAAGCTTCAAGTTAGTAAACATCTAAAACCCGAATTTTACCTAGCCTTTAATTTAACTGATTTCTGATTCAGTGAACTCCACTGAATTTTTATTTGAGTAGAATAGCGTTTCATGTGGCTGTCTGTTGGCAGTGATGAGGCATTAGTGCAAAGTTTGGTATGAATTTATCACATGCCTTTAGGCCTTTTGTAATTCCTTATTGTGGCTGTTTTAGTCCTAAATGTCTGTGAAAAGTAGTGCTTATGTGTTTTTTCCAAAGCAAATGCAAGAGTGTCAAAGTGAGCTGCACCACAGCTGAAGGGTAGTGCTGATAGTGCTAATGCACAGTTGTGTTTGCTCCATGTTAGTACTCCTGTTTAGTTAGTGTGTTGTGTTAAACTGTATGTTTGGTATCTAGTGAAGAAATGTACCAAACAAGGAAGATAAAGCAGAGGGTGAAAAAAGAGGGTTAAGAACAAATGTATTCCTCTTAAAAATTTTTAGAAACAAGTTAATCCTTTCCTAGAGTTTGAGAGGCAAAACAAGGGCCATGGAGTATGGAAGCTTGCTTTGATTAAAGCTACTAGCATTTTATACGGTTAAATAATGAACTCTGCTTTGAAAGAAAGACTTTAAACAGTGCTGGGTGTGGCATTTATTTTTTCCATGGGTTTGTTTGATAACCTAGTAGTTTACAGCGCATATAAAAATACTTTTCTAGGACACTAAACAAGTAACAAAGTAGATAGAAATAAACACTGAAAGTGGTTAATACTGACTTTTGAACAGCTCTGCAGGACGTCTTTGAGCTTCTTTTTCACAGGGAACTGTAACAAAGCAAGTATTTGTTTTATGTTCTTATAAATTATTTTCTTTATATTTTCTTTAAATACTGTGAATATTTTAGTGCTGCTGATGCTTGTGGTTAAATGCACAAATGGCTTGGAGTATCATAATTTCTCAAAGACTGTGCCCACATATAGTTCTACACAGAAGGTTGACTGAGGAATGGGCATAGTTTATCGACACTGACAGTGTCCAAGGTATCCAGCAAAGTATTCTTTGTAAAGGAAGGCAGACCACTGCTGTATTTCAGAAGTTAATGGAAGAAATTAAGTGTGAATATGTTTGAGTATTTTTATGAGAAGCTGAGCTTGAGGCAGATAGAAAAGTCTTCAAGGGTCTTACACTGTTTTCGGTGAGGAGCTACAAGCTGAAAAGCTGTACCAGCAAATGTATCTTAGCTGCTGTCCTAGATGTCTGTTTTATTTTGCCTGCAAAAATTTGGTCCTCTCATCACCAAGAAACTGCCAAAGCTTCTGTGGGCTTCTAGTCTGAGCTGCCAGCATAGATTTTTAATAGTTACATATATCTAAGTTGCAGACTTGTTTTAGAATGCAATTTATTGATTTTTAATGGTCTGGAGAGTTACAAGGGAGCAAGTTTTATTGAAAAAGTCTTTTAATGCAAGAGGAAGAATTGTAGCATTGGTAAAAATATCTTAGAGAACATCAGTAGATATAACAGGGCAAAAGTTTTGTGAATGATCTGGAACACTCAGTAAGATGACGTACTGTTGGGCCCACTTGAATTTTCTTGCTACAGGCAAACAAATCAGTTGCAGCCTGATATTTAAAAGAGCTTTTTGGGACTGCAGGAGCAAAGCAACGTCCATTTCAGTAACTTAAGTAGGAAGAGTATATTAACTAGGTGATAGTCATCCAAAAATGCAGTAGTATCCATGATGGATTCTACTATGACCAGAAAAATTGAATAGTTTTAAAACATCTGAAAATAGAAAAAAATATACTGAGATGTTTTATGCTGATAAAGTAAATAAGATCTGCACTTTACTTACATAAAAATGTAACCTTAAATGTCATTAATATTTAGGAAAGGTTTGATATTTTTAACTTAATTTATTTGGGGTATATTTTTCTTTTAAGATAGGAAATGTTCTTTGTTTTCTAATGGAAAAAAGATCTTTTTGTCTGAAAATTTTGGATACTATAAAATATATTACCCTATTTTTGCTCCTTAGGGTCACATTAAATGTCTTAACCTCTGACGATTTCATAGGCTTAAGTTCTGAACTTCAGTAAGAAACCATACCTCTGTTCGTTTACAGGGAGAATGTGTGACTGTTCAAAAAGATGTGATTCTTTGCAGCCATCTTTGAATATGTAGGCTATAGCTTGATGTCTTTATGGTGTCTAGTGTTCCAAAATCCTCGCTGAATCTTCTTAAAAGTGAATGTATTTCTCTCAGCCCTGCATAGTTGCACGATCTGCCTTCAGTGGGCTCATCATGCACCATGTGGACAGGTAGAGCCATTTGTTACAGATACTTACATTTACAGACTGGAATTATGCAGTTACTTAGTACTTTTTCCACACCTCTCCTACAATTTTCACACAACTGCTGCTTTCTGCACAACTTGATGGAAAAGGAGACTGTAGAAATGAGGAGTTTGCTAGAGAAAGAAGCATCCAAACCAGTAATGTAATACCAGGCAAAGCCATTTGAAGTGATGTAAGCTACTCATTGGGAGAGTCAGGAGACAGCTGAGTATGTATTTGTATGTATTGAGTGTGTTGGCCTGCCACTTAGCTTGTGAATAGTTACAACCAGCCATATCTCATATTCTGTTGTTTATGCAGTCAGAGAAAATACAGAGTGAAGTTGAAGCAAAAGCAGGAGTAGAAAAGGATGAGAAAAGGGGCTGGGATTGTAACACTCTGCAGATTGGTGCATTAGCTGACATTATTTTGCTCCTCACAGACTTCACAGTTTCATAGATCATAGCTGAAACTTGCAGTGTTTGTTGTCATACTCAGGTGTTGCAGCCTAGATGGATCTCTGCCTTGAATTATTGTCTTTGGTATGTTTTCTGTCTTTTCTGAAAACTCTTGCGTTTTCAGAGCAGTGAAAAATATTTTGTAACTGATGTTTCCCACCTTTTTATTTTAGAGAAAAAAATGTGGTCTCTTCTTCCAATAATAAACATCTTAATTGATAGTAATTATTTTAAGGCTACTCAGATTATGATACTTTTCTGCTTTGTTTTTTGCTCTGTAAGCCACATAGAAATACTGTCCCCTGAGTATAGTGTACTTGCTGTATTAACATAGTTTGTACCCAGAATACCAGAAAAGTCTGAGATGAATAATGTTTCCTTTGATCTGGTGAAGTGAGTGTAGGGCTGGAAGCCTAGTAACAGAATCAGGGTTAAAATTGTTTGTTTGTTTAGATGCTCTCTTCAGATGTTAATTTCTTCTTCTGAAAAAATTCTTTCCAAGAAGTTCTACATATGTTGCTACTGGTAACTGTCATTATTTCTGATGCCTCTATCACCTCTACCTTTCCTTTTTTTTCCTTAATTGAATACTATTACTGTGCTATAATTTTCTTTTTTTAACATGATTTTTTTAGAAAAAGAAGATTTGGTGAAACCTTCAACATCTCTAGAGGCTATGTGTCAGCTAGGGTGAGATATCATTCTGAGGATGTAACAAAGAGTAGTCAGAAATTCAATGATTGGTGTGGTGCAATTGTATTTATAGAATTAGATTAAAGGATAAGGTTTTACCAGTATTATTTCAGTGTTTTCCCTCAGACTGACCTGCTAACAGGACAGTTTTATTTTCAGTCCCTTATGCTCTTTTTGGCAAAGAGGAGCTGACCGTCCATAAACTAAGATTTGCTTTTAGCAATTTGGTACTAGCATGGTAACTGTATCACATGTATGAAATTTAACTCAAAGAAAACAGCTGGTCATCTTTACTCTGCATTCCTCCTACTAAGATATGCTTGAATTTGGGGTTTTTTTCTTCTTTTTTTTAAATGTAGATTAAGAAGTACTTTCCTTCTTAAAAGTAAAGAAGAAATTCTTATTTCTCATGTATGGAGAGGCAATAAGAATGGCAACTTCGTGTTAGAAACACTGATGTTGACAAAATATGTTTGGGCTTCCTGGCTTCTGAATTGGAAAGCTTGAAATTTTTTACTAAACATGTCACAGGATCAGATGATAGCAAGAAAAAGATTGCTTATATGTTTGTGTACATACAAAATTGACCTTTGTGATGCAGCTTGACATCTAAACACTAAAAGCAGTCATTTGTTTTGACAGCAGAATTAATTGAGGCTAAAACAGTCGAAATTCCACTTGTATCAAGCTGTTCATTAGGAACTGCTGTCTGGCTTTAGTGCTGTCAGAAAAATAACCTGTTCTGCTATGATTAAATAGCAGAATGATGGTCGGTCCACTGAATTTGAGAGAGAGGTTGAATAAACTTTCTACTGCGGAAACAATTCAGAAGTGACACGCTGCAAGGGGGGTCAGAATGTGCATTGATATCCAGCTGAGCTGTCAACTGGCACTGAGCCAGGCACGCAAAGCTTTGCCGTTTGAAGCAGCATGTGAAGCATATGCAGTTTAAAAAAAATGTCCTCCTTTCATGCATGATTTAGACTCAGAGACAAACTTTTGTTTTTGTTGAAAACAAGAATATGGTTTGTTGTTGTATTTGTAACTACAGGTACAGATTTATGGAGTATTTTTTAAAGCTTTTGCTTGAAACAGATATGTTAATGTTTATATGTGTGCATGCATGTGTGTAAACTGATTCCTCAGGTTGCAGGGAAGGGCAGTTTTCAGGGAGGTTCTGAGTGTCTGAATGTGTCCAGTTACTGAGAATTACATGTAGTTAATACCAATATAATGTTTCTTTCTGTCATGCATGCCCCCCTTAAGCTAGAAAGGAGACAGTTTTCAAAAGCAGATGCAAATGTAAAGCAGTTCTTATTTGATTTGTTGACTTCTTGATTTGTTTACCTTTTTAGCTCTGTGGGATTTTCCAGTTCATTGATATACTTACTGGGGGCACTTTTTCAGGGTATGACATAACATTACGTTTTCATTACTAGTAATATTGGTTGACTTTTGCATTTGACTTGTTTATTTAAAGAATCCAGACAGTAAAACCTTTTTCTTTTCCTCTCAATTGAGGAAAGTGTGTATTATTTTATTGTTTTGACATTAGCAAAACATTCTCCCAATGTCTCCCTCACAGAGGTTTTGTGTAAAAGTTATACAGACAGGCTAGAAAACCTGTATCTAGGATTTTGTGGAGAGAGGTTTTGTCTGGTTTTTTTAAGTAGCAGGTATAAGGTAGTGGTTTCTGTAGTTACCTTGAATATACTCTGAAAGTACTGTTCCTGTAGATGTGAGCTAAATATGTAGGGGATTCTGTAATATAATTTACAGTGCAATTACATCTTCTCCATTTGTCTTTCAATAAGAACAGTATCTCCTTATTGCTAGCTATATACTCTGCTGTTAGTGGCATGAAAGCTCACATACTCACATGCCACTTCTTACAAGAAAAACATTTCATGTAGTTACTGAACAGTCTAGGAGATGCATCCTGAGATGCAGACTCACTCACTGGTGCTTCATTTATGCAAGTGCCACTTCTTGTAAATTATGAGATTAACTAAAATAATAATTTCCCATTTATACAAATTACTTTTTCTATTCCAGCAAACCAAAGCTGCTTGATTTTCAAGAGCCTAAGAACTGACCCAATCCTGGTGTACTTGCTTCAGTCTCTTGTCAGTTAGTAGCTGTCTGCCTCCATGTGTTTGTGAAACCATCCTCTGTTTGCCTTTTCTTCTTATCCTTAGCTGTCCAGCTGGTAGAATACTGTAAGCATTCAAAAACTCAGTGCAGCTTGAAGTGATGTTTGGTGGGAATTTTTATGTACAGTTAGAGGAGCTTACTGATTTTTGATGCCTGCTTCCTCTGTAGAATTCTACATTCTGATTAGCATCCTGATAGCTAGGTATATATTCTTAAGTGACTGAAATCCTACTTGATACTCGTATCTCTGTCTGTTACAAAGGCTAACCTTCACTTATGCACTGTATTTATTAATTTTTCTGTTCTATGTGTCTGCAGTATCAAATACATGCAAGGCTGTGTAGAGGTATTTGAGGTGTTAAAGCCAGCGTTACCAATGTATGGATTAATTTAACAGCAGGCAGAGTAGACTTTTGAAAGCTGTGTTCTCGCAACAGAACATTAAATCAGACACCTTTGCAAGGATTGGGCTAGATCTCAGCTATGACTTTTTATTTGCTCTGAAAAAGTCTTAAAATTTCTTTTTGATTTTTACAGTACTACTGTAGTTTTAGAATTTTTTTGTGTGTTCACATGAATGCTTGAGAATAGGCTTACTTCTCAATTCACATTGTTGTCTTGTTATGAGAAAAAAAACAAAGGAAATTTCAGTGCTTTGATTGCAGTACTGCCAAATAGCAGTGTTATCAGCATTATCACCTGCACTGCAGTATGGCAACATTTAGATGGTTCTTTCAGTGCCTTAGGCTACCACGTGACATGGACTCTAAAGACTGCTTCAGGGAATGACTTCAGTCCTCAACATCAGCACTACTTCTTAAATGTGAAACAACTGCTTTTCTTTCTTTGAGTGTTGCAATGGACAGGGAATCTGTTTACTTGTATCAAAAATTTTAGCCATGGTAATCATCCAGATTTTGAGCTAAAGTCCTTGATGGTGTTAAGCCTTAATCTACTCTACAGTCATTGGACTCAAGTCTGTTCTGAAAACTTTTTGCCTCATAGAGGTAACGCATCCACCTTAAAAACTTCATGTAGTTGTTACAAAAGTTATTGAGATATCAGGGCGTAAGTGTGCATGCTTTGACTTGCATCTGTATATTACGTCTGTCTGGCAATCGCCATTAATGCCAGTCCACTGGTAGTTATTGACTATAGCAACTAATGATTAAGGAATCAGAAAGATAGACATATTGGTGTTTCAGAGGAGAAAGCTTTTTGAGTTCAGGTTTTTTAGCGGTTTGGGTTTTTTTTTTTTTGTAGTGCTAGTGCAGCTGCTTTTGTTTCCGTGTTTTCCATGTTATACAAGGACAATGGGCAATGCTGGAAAACTTCTGAAGAAACTGTCTGAATTCCTTATTGATGCTATGCTCCCATAACAGTATGTGTGCCTAAGGCCTTCTGGCTGGCTAGGAGACTGCAGCTGGTTCTAGCAGAGGACAGTGTGGTGACAGCATGCAATTGTGGCTGGACAACAGTATTATCACCTCTTTGGAGGCAAAGACATCTGTCCGCAGGAGACTACAGCTGTTATGCAGGCTATTGAAAGCTTCTCACAGCTATCATGTTTTCTAAATTAGTACACTATAGAGTGACAGAGGAAATGTCTTTTTCTGAAATGTTACATTGATTTAAAATTACTATGCCCAAGGCAAAATATGGCACTCTTTATGGGAGACACATAGGAAGCAGAACTGTTGGGAGGTCTGAAGATACAGAAAAAACCTTGTCAGGAAACTTAAAACTGCTACAAATTTCACTCTGCTCCATTCAAAATGGCAAACTGTATGAATTTGCCTTTGCCATAAGCAAATAATGCAACGTGTGTTACATTAGTGGCGGTGGGTTAAATACAAATTTTACAAAAGATGAGAATGCTGAACTTAATTTTTTTATGTTTGTGGAGTTAATTAGAGACAGCCATTGACATGAATTTCTGAAATTCCAAAGGAAGAAGGGCCGTTTACAAATTTGAGTTAAGTAGGAAAGGTAAGCTAGGATCAAAATAGGTTTTTGAACTGAAACTGGTTCACATGATATCTGTGTGTTTCTGTAGTGAAGAGGAATGTGTCTTCAAATAAAAATTTTTACAAGCTGTGAAAAAAACACCTTTAAAGACAAGTGTTTTAGCAAGCATAATAGAAAAAATAGAGGAACTTAGATGTCTTGTTAAAGCAAATCTGTCCTTTCTGCTTATTTTAGAAGTGAAAGTTAAGATACTAGTGTGAAATATGGGTGAGCTATACTTGAGCCTTCTTTATTTCTTTTAATCATTAGTGTAAAAGTCTTAAAATTCAGTGGATCAGTAGCTGAAAAGGGTAAAGAAAAAGGTGGGACTCTGAAAAAGTCTGTGTTTTATTCCTCTGAAAATATGTTTAAGTCTCAGTGTTTACAGGTTACTTTCTTTTGCTTTGGAGATGAGTATTTGTGGTTGTTTTGGCTTTTTTTTTTCCCCTAGCAAAATGGGAATATGTTTAGCAGCAAGAAACAGAAGTAGTTGAATCATTAGCAAAGTGATGAAAAATGTGTTGTCTGAGGAAGTAATGGTTGTGTTCTTCAGCTTCTACACTTTATGGTATATTTCTGAATTTCTTGCTTAATATTCTTTGAACAATAGAGTTTGAATTTGTAAAATAAAATGTTGATTGAATCAGTGTGGAGATGTAGACATGTACAGTCTAAACATCAGTTTTCCTGGATTTTTTTTTTCTGTTCTTTTGTTTTGCAAGATACCTAGGTTTGCTTCTTTTTGGAGCATGCTGACTTTGATTTACTGTAAATTTAGTGAGAGCAAAGGAGAAAGGATTGGAAGACCAGCTTAAAATGCACATGTATTTACAATGTGTAAGAGATTGAGAGAGCTGTTAGGAATTTGCATCTTGTCTTGCTATACTGAATAATTAAACTTGCATTTGAAGTTATTTACTAATTGAAATTTAAAGGGCTGTTAAGACTGCTACTTGAGATCTGTCTTTTAATATTCTGCCTTCAAGAGCATCATTTGGAGGCCAAACAATTACATTATGATAAAAGAGATGTTGATGGGTTCTAGTGCAAAATTCTCATCCTGCTGTTTTACAAACACTTACATTTGTTTTTACTGATAGGGGAAGTTTTGCAGACTCGGTCTTAACTACAATAAATATAAATCAATACTTTGAGCATGCCATAATTAGAAAGTCAGTAGAAGTATTTTTTCCCTCTGTCTCATCTGTAATGTATCTGTATATAATCTTATGTGTATGCTATCAAAATGTTTGCAGAAAGGTAAGTAATAATCCCTGTGGGACAGTGATAGCATGCTAAACTTTTTATTCTGTGGGTACAGCTACAAGATAATGGAATGTGGGCTGGAAGAAAAACTGCCTGCCTGCATGTGTTCTCAGTTTTCACTGTACTTCCACACAGGCTGGTATGATTCTGCCATTCCCTGAACAAGGTCCTACAGAAACTCACACTGTTTTCTGTACACTTGCTCCCTAAAAAGGCTCATAGTGGGATTAAATAAATTCTAGACCTCGCCAGATTGAATAAATCTGAGAGTTAGGTCATCAGTTTGCAATGGCAACTGACTCTTAATTTGTGTCAACTGTAATGTGAGGAATTCCTTTAGATCCAGAACTTAACTAGTGTCCTCTGTTTGTTTTTTTTTATCCTGTTGAGTCTTAATGATTTTTTGAAAAAAAACCATCTTCTTTATTGCTGTGTTTAAGTTTTTACATGCCACTTTTAACTGTGTAGGCAATTGGCTATGGAGAGGAAACACAATAACTAGCAATGCGGAGTTAGCAAAAGTGTGACTTTCAAAATTACAGCTTCTCCTTTTTCATTTTTACTTACACAACTCTTGTTCATTAAAAGAAGATAAATTGAAAACCTTACACTGATGATATATAATAGATGCAATTCTGAATGAGGACACCAATTAGATGTTGTAGTAGCATAGGCAATTGAATTGTAGTTATATGATGACTAGTATTTTAATTTTTCAGTATGAAAGAGTGAAAACACTGCTTTACATATATGATTTTGCTGTATCTTTCGCCATTGGCAGAGTAGTTGTGCCTTTCAGTTACTACCTACATTTGTAATTAGATTATATCTTATTTTCAGAAAATACTGGTTACCATTAAAATAGATTAAATTTGACCTAATGTTTTTCTTCATTGTCATTTCTCTAAGGCCCTATTGAATTTGAAGAATGTAATGCATCCAGTGTAGCCGAAGGTGAGTTGCCATAGCATAGTTATTTACAGGAGAATGCTGGATAAGGACGTGAACTGTGAAGCAAAGGGTACTCTGTGTGAATCTGTATAACTTTAAAAGCTCCAGTAAACTAAAATGCAGTTTTCCTTTTGAGAAACAAAATTCAGTTAAAAGAAGACCTATAAAACTTTTATAAGACTAATGCATAAATGTCAGATAATTTGAGTGTTTCCTACAAGTGTACTTTGGCTAAGGCTTTGACTTTGCAGAGGTTTGGATTTCATTCACTTATAAATGTGTTGTAGCTTAATTTATAAGTGTCAAAACGTGGCCCAGGCTCTTCCCATTGTTACCAAGTCAGTTAAACCAAGCTTAATGTGGTCTTATGGTTGCAAAGTCCTTCTTTGTTGGTGCAGCTTATTTTGCTTAGGGGATTTTTTAAAGTGGTTAAGAACTGCTTTTGGTCCATAAGCTATGTGTTTACTTGCGGGACAGAGGAGTCGACAGTATAACTATAGCATCCAAAAACTTCTAAGTTGCCAAGACTGCAGCTGAAACTTAAAATCTCTTCTGAGTGAAGCAAAGATCCATGTTCAGAAATTACCCTTACACTCCATTTGCCATTGTTTTGAGAGAGGTGCAGAAAGAAAAGGCGCACAAGGTGCAGAAGAAAATAAAGCCCAGACATTTAAAAACAATATTGAAATGAATTATGTGCCTCAGTATGTATGACTGACTCTACAGCTACCTGATTTGAGAAGTTTGGAGTTATTTAAAATTTCTAGGAGTGGAGAGGTTCCTTATGTGCTGTGTAATATATTTTTGTAGAGTTAAATGTAATAAAGTGCTTGAATTGACAGTGGTTTAATTTTGGAAATGAAATTATTTCTACCACTCTGCTCAAAAGCATGCTGTCAGTAGTATCATGCATCAAAACAAAATTGTAGACTAGTTGGATCAGATGCTTGCATTTAGTCATTTTGTTTGGCAGTCTGCTCTGCCTCAGCAAACATTGTGAAGAAGCAGATGTGGCAGTAAGTCTGAGGGAATACTGAAGTGTATTTTAGTTTTAGTACATTAAATGGGAATGAAAGCAAACTTTTTTCAGTACTGTATATGTATCCAGTGCTAAAAGCAGGGAAGAAACAAAAGAGGAGAAGCATGATTCCAAACTCAGTGAGAACCAGTCTTAGAGCTAGCTACAGCACTGGGAAATCATGAACTCCCATCAGCTGGAAAGCCAGGAAACAATCTCATTTTTAACAGGACCAATATTCCTTTTGAGGAAAGACAGGAGCTTGCAGCTGCTGGGAACATGCAGGGAAATAAAGACAGGGTGTTGAACTGCAGTAGCTGGGGAAGGCAACATTCAGTTTCTCATCCAAGTGCATTGGCTATTCAGGATTGCCTGGAGCAATAGCTGCTGTTGAGTTTTTGTGAGCAGAGTCCTGTTCCTCAAAACTGTCTATGAAAAAACAGTCTGTATACCCAACTTGGAGGTGCAAATCAGTTTTTTAAGGGTTTTCTTACTAATATGCTGAACCATATTTTGGTTTCTTTTTTGTAATTAGTATTTCACCTAATTGGGTGAAAACAAATTGGAATAATGTTCCCTTAATTTGGCTCCATACCTATTTCCACTGCATACCTGTGGCAGCATTTAAAACATTGGCGTTCATATGCACCTGTTTGACATTGCTAAATACGCATTTATCTCTTTGATCTATAAATGAAAAATTTTTGTTCCATAGGAATAAAACCACGGAAAAGGAAGCCTTTTGGTTTATCAGGAATAATGAAAAAAGAAAAAGATAATGAATCTGTGTAAGTATATTTCTACCATGAAGCCTTGTCTTGTGTGAAAACTAGCAATAGGCATAAAAATTAGTTGATATTTAAAAAAAAAAAGGCTTTATAACAGCAGTTTAACAGATTGCAATGGATACGAAAACATCACAGTTATTTATTATTTTTATGACCAAGGATTTTAACATAAATAACAAAAAATAACGTAAGTGTATTTGTAACAGTCTAGTCACATTTCATTCTTTTGTGTGCATTGATAAGTATTTTTCCATTCTACATTTCAGCATTGTAGATAATGTAATTCAAATTAATCCTAATAAAACAATAAGTCTGTACATGGTAAAAGTACTGGATGGCTGTGTTTGCAGAATTGAAGCTTCAGTTATTCTTCTGTTAGAAGAACTTCGGCATATACTGTTGAAGGACAGAAAAGTCTTTTAGTATTTATGCAGTACATCATGAGCACACTCCCTTCTCAACACCATCATTCTAGCTCAGGACTGATTTCCCACATTTACCCTTTGCCATATAATTTGCATGTGCTCGGTCTCCCAGGAGTTAAAACTCTCCGAAAAGTGAACTTGAATAACAATTCTGAGGTGAATTACTCACAGTGTCTGTATTAGTATTTATGGTCAGTGTATTTTTTTCATAATTTCTACATGTATTTCAGGGAAATAGCTTACAATTTGACAAACTTAGCAATATAGAAATATTCCCAGAGGCAACATCTGTGTACATACTTTTTAAAACTACTTTTTAAAGTAATGTTTTTAAATTACTTTTTAAAGTAACATTTTACCAGTGTTAGTTTTTTTAACATACTGGTGAAATATTGATGCCCTAAGAAGAGTAGGTGCTAATAGTATTTTGTTTTTATATTTACACACTCTACAAAAGTAACTAGATTCTGAGATCAGAAAGAAAAAAATATAATGGCATGATATCAATCTCCTATGTAATATGTGCCATAAGCTTTTACAGAGATTCTTGCATTAAACCATAACTACTAAATTAACTAGAACATCACAAATAAATAACAGAGGATTCATTATGTGCATAAAATATTTTGGTACTTCTTTTATGATCTCTTTAGAGATCTGGATTGCTAGTCTGTATTTTGTCTGATTTAATCTTCAGCTTGATGATCCTGTTACAGACTGGAAATGATAAAACTGTCATCAGAAACTTCGCTGCACAAAGAAATCAAGTCCTCCCTTGGTCTCGTGTTTTATTAGTCTGTAAGCTTGTTTAGTTTGTGTAGGGCAGGCTTTCCACATATAGAAAAACTCTTGTGGTTAGTAGGCTTCTCAGTTTGTCAAGACAGTTTTTAAACTGTTGACGCCTGAACTGGTGGTGTGTCTAGTAGTGGTTTTAATTCAGGAAAATACCATACATGGTGCATTCTGTTATATATTGCTATAGCCATCCTTAGCCAAGGATTTCACTTCTAACCACTGCTTTGCATGATTTGGTTGTTCTAGATTTTATCTACAATCCTTAAATTCTCTTATAAAATCTCCATTTTCTGAATTATTACCTTATACCAGAAGCATGACCCAGTTCTTTAATTTTAAAAGAATGGTCATAAATCTAGTGATTTAAAAGTACTTTTGTCTACAGCCTGATATCCTCATTTTCCACCTCACCAACAGCTGCAAACTGTTGCGTTTTCTTTGCATGTACAGAAGAGATCCTGAGAGATGCTGTTAGTGCTCTTCTGAATGATAATAGTTCTGCTGTTTCTGTTTGAGATCTGCTAGCTCACTAATTTTAAAAACCCTCATTGTGGGCTGAATTATATTCATTCATTTGCCTCTTATTTCGCATATCTCAACTTTTATGGACCTCAGGCTGTCCTGTTTGCATACAAACACTTTTTGAAACCACATCTCTCAAGGGAAGACTATACTTTGTCTCTTCAAGCAGCAAAATATCTTTCAAAACAGCTCTATTGCTATGAAAGATGTAAATCAACTAGAGATTTGGTCACATATATCCTCTTTTGTGTGAGGCCTTTCAGAGAAAATGGAATCCTTCATCTCAGTGTCACTTCCGTAACATGCTATACTGAATTTTATAGTAATGCTTCCATGTTAGCAAGTTTTTTGTACCTGTTTTCAAGGCACTGTAGTAAAAACTACATTTTTTACCTTTAATCCATTTGTTTTTTCAGAGAAGATGTTTTAGATGGTAATAAATTCGATTTTTTTCCATGTTCTTTTTTCTATACATGCATGTTTAGGATGTTCAGATTAATGATATAAAACCAGTGTTGTTCAGTTACACCATCACTATTTGTCAGGGTGCAAATTAGAGAGGACTTGTATGCTACTCAAATATTCCCATGTTCTGTAAATGTAATCGCTTCTGCTTTTTGAAGACATCAGAGAGAATCAGTGTCATTCATTATTTTAAGTACTACTGCTCAAATTGAAGTTGCACTGGATAAGTTTAACACTTGTGAATAATGTGCTTGCAACCACTGCCTTTCTGCAGACAACTTTTAAAAAAATTTTTAAGTGCTTATTAGGACAGTACTCAGTTATTTGGTTCAGTGTCTTCTGGTGCTTTACTGCAACTGTGCTTGACACACATGAACTAAGAATGAAACCCTAAAAGAGGAAGCTCTGACTTCCTCTAAAGAACATCTTAATTTCTTTGGGAACTGGTTTTTGTCCAAAATGTTTTGCACTTTCTTGTGGACTATTTCATTAGGATTGGGTGACTTTGGTGACTTCTGCTTATTGCACACAGGAACCATGAAGGCCTGAATCTTAAAGTATATTCATCCAGAACACAGTGTGATAGTCCTCACTTTCCTGGATTTTTTGGTTATTATTTTTAGTTCTTTTCACTAATATGTGACTTTGATTTTTCTTCATTTCTTTGGAGTTTTAACTGTCAGCTGTTAATTAAATCTCATTCAGTTGAATGTGGATTATTTAAAGTAAAAATTTCAATAGTCTGAAAGGCAAAATAGTTAAATGCACTGTTTCAAATTAATTGAAAATATTGAAGGAAAATTGTATGAATAAAATAATTTGTGCATTTTATAATTGTAAATTTTCTTTGTTTTTTTTAATAGGGAGTGTCCAGATGCAGACTCAGTTGTAAGTAGACTTACCTACAAAATAAATGCATATGCTAATACTGTCAAGCCCTACAATCTGTTGAAACTTAACTTACACACAGTCCCTGCAATACATTATTTATCTGATAGAGAATTTAGTATTTTCATAGCGTACTCTAAGTGTTAATTTTGTGCAGTACATGATTTTCAGCAGTATGTACAAACAAGTGTCAGTAATACATTTTTGTTTCCTTACAATTTTAGGTATTAAGCAAGGTGCTTTTACTGCAAATATATGTTACCTCATTTTTCAGTTAATAGTCTAAATTCTTTGGCTAATAGATTCTAAGAAAGAAAAGGGTTTAGTTTATTGTGGACTCAACTTTGTATCATCGTATTCCTCTGCTTGCTAGTGTTTCTTTTGAGAAATCCTTCTAATATGGATAGGGTTCTGCTTTACCACTGGCAATAGAGTGTAGGAATGTACTTTTTAAAATATGGCTTTAAATGCAGTATTTATATATGCACTTTATTAATGGTCTGGTTGTCATTGCTGTTAGTTAAATCTGTGATGTATTTTACAATTTTTTTAGTCAATTCAAGGGAGTGTCCATTGCAAATTAAATTGCAATGGCCACTTAACTGAGTGGCCAGGTAAAACAATCAAACAGTGTTAATTGTTTTTTGTTTGCTTAATTTAGTCTTTTCTTTTTATGCCAACATGTATCTTCTCTTGAATTAATACATAGCAGATTGTAACTCCCTATAGCTATATTTGGGAAAAATTGACAGAGTAATCTACGTGATTTTCTGTAGACTAATTTGTTTTTAGTTCATTTATTTAGATGCTAACTATATTACACAATTTAAGTTTTCAAGTTCACTTATTTTGTGGATTTTCTTGTTTTTATTTGCTAACTAGGAGGTTTTAGTGCCTAATATTAAAACTTTTTTTGAGAAACTTGATTTGAAACATCTAGTAGAACCATCCTTCTAAATGGGAAAAGTAAGTTTTGCCACATAACAGACCTATATGTGTAAGAAGAGATGTGTAATTCTCGCCAAGACAGTTATTTTATACTGTGCAGTCATCTTGACTTACAGCAAATTTCTTTCCTTGGGTACATTTAAGAGAAAATAACTATAGAATGATCCTTACAATTTTCAAGCTTCGCATGAAAGTAAAATCATTTCACAGTTCAGGTTAAGTCACTGGTGTGAACTGCAACTGGATTTGACTTGCAATGTTTATTTTCTTTGCTTATTTTGGTCTCCATGTTTTTTGAAAACAATTAGTTCAAAAAATTCAACTATAAATTGGTTTGACATTCTTTCTGGCTGCATGACGCATACCATATGATCATCTAGATTAATTGTTGATCTTTTGTTGCTTTAATTGTTGATACTTTTGTGGGGGTGTTTTTTGCCTGCTCAACATTTCATGACTGCATTTGGAATTTAAAATTTGGTCTGTGATTTCTTCTTGCTTTTTTCAGGCAAAAGTAGTATTCCATAGAGTGATAGAATGCTTTAACAGCAGAAGTCATTACTGTAATTCTAGTGAAAAAATGATTTGAGATATGAGATTCATTTCACCCCTTACAAACAAGCAATCCATTGTGCTTTTATGTTTTAAGGTTGGAGTCCTCTTCTGAAAGATCTCATTTAAAATGTTTTTAACTTTTCTTGGCTTTTACTTTTGAATTTCCTTTCTGTTTAATTTTTCAGACCTGATCTAAATAGTTTAAACCATCTGTATTATCTCTAGGAGGATTTTTTTTCAATGGATATTTGCAATAAATTATGCATTTCAAGAACTAACAAGAACATACCCAACAAGAAATCGAACTTGGAAAATTATTATGAAACAAAAAAATTAAAGCAATTATAATTTGTGTTTGATTGCTAGGAAATACTGAGGAATAGTCATCAGAAAATTCAACTTGAGATGTCCCAGCTATTATTTTGTCAGTTTTGGTCACTCACATAAAACCTGCCTGGCATATGTATGATTAATGTGATCATTTTTTCGAAGGTGGCTTTTGTTTATTTGTCAAGAATTTTAATTGTATTAAAGAAATGTAAGAGATAACCACTCTACAATGATATGTAAGCATAAGCACCAAGGTAAAAGTATTGGAATTTTTCAAGTTAAGGATCTAGGAAGACTGACTTCTATACATTATCTACTAGTTCTGTGTGCTGCTGTGCATCTTTGAACATACTATGTAGTCAATACCATGAAGGCCTTCTCACTAGTCCAGAATGTATAATGCGGTGTATCAAACTTGTATTCTCTGTTTCCAAAAACAAAATGGTGAGATGGTCCTAAAAAATGTCTTTTGTCCCAGAATGGATGTTCTCAAACTTATCTGTGGTAAAACATCTGCTTATGGTCATCATTTTTGTAGCTGCCAGATTATATATACTGGAAAATAAATTAATAAAATGTTAATTCCTGTAAGTATTTTTTGGTAAGAGGTTTTCATGTGCTCATGAGTAGGCAGCTGTGGACTGAGACCTGGTATTTGTTAAAAAGGTTGACCACTTCAATAAGCAGTCTCTCTTTAAATATAGGTGACAATATGTCATGAGATTTAAAATCCTTGAGTTTTTTATATGTCAATCTATAGTGTAACTTCCATTAAGCTAAACCTTGATAATTAAGAAAAGTGGAAAGTTTGTGGTACAAAGTGTGTGCACTGGAAAGAGATAGCATCTGAAGACTGACTCTATGTGGGGGTTTTGCCTTAGAAAGTTTTTCTAAAGGCTGAACTAATTGTCCTGTTTCCCATGAGCTTGCCATGTCTCTGGAGATCTTCCCTAGGAAGATAGGAGGTCTAAAAGAAACTTTTATTATGGGAAGCATTTACAAGGTTCCACTTGTGTCCAGCAAGATCTGAATTGGGATTGCAACCCTTCCCTTGGCTGGGATGCTTGCCGATCTCCTTCTTCTACTTCACTGCCTATTTTCATGAAGACTGTAGTAATGTAATTATCTTTGAGTTCTCTGTTCTGTCTGTCAAATCCATTTGAAATTGTCCAGTAAGTTCAAAAGTAATTAAGAAGGGAGTCACAGATGTACAGAACATAATGCTGGAAGTTTTTTTCATGGGAAACTGAAATGCAAACACATATCAAGGCATCCAAAACTTTTCATTAACCTCCTCACATGTGAGTGTGGCATAATTACGGTTATATAGAATTATAGACCATTTTTATTGTTGGGGACTGGTTGAATTTGGAAACATCAGATTCTGAGAAGTGGAACACAGGTGTAACCTAAGATTTAATGAAATTCAAATATTTTTCTTTATTTGCATTTACAGCATTTAATTTCAAATAGCTGCTATTGATACAGACGACAAGGCTTTCTATCACAGCACAAGACAGGCACTTTGAATACCCATTTTTCTTTCTTTCTGCATTTCTAACAATAGGAGAAACTGACTGTCTACTCTCTTCTTCTGTGTCTTTTGGGTTAATAGGCACCCTAAGGAGAGGAGGCCAGTATTATGCATCTGTCTTAACCTAAGGATATGCTAGAGTCAAATTTACATCTCAAATATGTCAAAAGTGGAGAGGCTTTTTTGTTCTCTTGTTCCAGCCTATGAGCTTCAGCTGCTTACTTAGAGTCCTCATCTGGATTGCAGGAAGTCAGTTGAGTTCTGGCAGAAAAAAACAGAGTGAGTTGTTCAGCTGCACTGCATCTTGAAGCATACCCTCAGGAAAACTGGATAAGGAGCTCTCATAACCACTGTAGTTATCCCAGGACAAGAGGAAATATGAAGAAATCAAACTGGAGCATAGTGAAGGTTCTTTGCTTCTTGACTGATGACCAGCCTGTCAGCAGCATTAGCTTTGCGGAGGAAGGGCCAAATGAAGTAGCTAGACTGCAGTATGCTCCGTATGTTCCTCCCTTGTCCTTTGTGTGTAGCCCAGAGAGACTAATGACATGGTAACAGTGCGGCTTCTTCCATCACTTTTGGTTGACAGATGGGTCAGAGCAAGGAAACTGAAATAAATTATTCACCAAAACTAAAAAAAATACGTTTTGTCAATAGAATGCTTGGTCCTCAAGCTTCTTATATATGCAATTTTATTTTATTTATCAAGGCCTTATGTGTTATTTCTTTGAAAAATTATTCACCCCAGAAAGCTTGTAGAATATGCCACGACAAAGACAAAGGTATACAACCTAAGTTTCTGGTGTATGTTTAAAGCTGTATAAGAACTCAGTTAGTGTGTTGTATTACATCTGCAAACACAGGGAAAACTTTGTGGCTTTTATAGCTACGTGTTTAATTGCTTAACAGAACCTCAGAAAGGCTTCCTGGAAGCCTACCTTTCCAGTTACTTCTGCAGAGTTCAATTTATATGCATAATAAAGTTGTCGAGAGATTTTTGACTGCAAAGTCCACTACACATGTTTGTGTAGGGGACTAAACCGGACCTTCATCCACATCGTATTAATAGTAACTTTTCTCAAAGGTCAAAGTTTGCAAAGATCATTATCTTGGATGCTGAAGTTCAGAAATTATACATGTATACATGTAGGTTGTGAACTTAAACCTCTGATCAGCATGATAGGCAAGTCAGGTCTTGTCTGTGTTGTGTGCCTGATACTTAAGATACACTGTTATCCATGACATAATATATAATTCTGTAACTGTAGGAGTGTGGAGAAGGGAGAAAAGTTAGTCAAATAGATGTAAATGCCTTCATTAGCACCAGAGTCATGATTATGTGTCTCTCTCAAGTTGCTGTGTTATCTACCACTGTTATTAAATGTAGGTTTGCAAACAAAATGTTGGTATTTCAGAAAGCAGAACATTCACCGGTTCAACCATTCACAATATTGAGAACAGTATTTTGAAATTACTGCCTAACTTATAAGATTTTGAGATACCATTTTGCTTGTATGGGACACAAATTGCCTTTGTCTATGCAAACGTATATGAAGTATCTCTTCCACTCATTTTTTACGTTGATTTACACAAAAATACAAATTCAGTGTCTCATTAATTAAAGCAGGTGTTAAGAATGATCATAAATTGGCACAAGATTGATCTGAATTATTGACAAGGCTATAAATAAAAAATTATTTATGTCTGTATATGCTGCTTAGAGTCAGATGTTTGAAATTACATGTATTTAAATTTTAGATCTAGGAAAAAACAGACCATGTTTTCTATACAGGGTTAGAAAAAAAGTGGTAACATAGACCAGCTGAAAAAGAAGGAAGGAATTTTCTTCTCCTGTGTTCAGAACTTAAGCTGTAAAGTATCCATCTCTGTTATGTACATGAAGTTGTGAAAACAGACTGCATGGTAAAGGGCTATTTCTGAGGAACAGATGATTCAAGTATATTAGCAAGACCAGAAATAATTATCATGAAAGTATTAAGAAAGTAAACTACTTTAAGATTTTAGTGCTTCCTAAGGACTTACTTCATCCTAGAGATTATTCAGTAAATTAAAAACTAAGCAATGAAAATAACTTCTACAAACTAAGTTCTCTCAAAATTTTATATCAAAATAGTCAGTTTTGCCAGCTGTGTTGTGCATGCTGTGTCAGCCCAGTAATAGTATACTTTACATATATGGCCCAGCTGTAAGAAAAATTGAGTGTTGTATATTTAAAGATTTTTATTGATTTTCAATTCATCTTAACCATGAATGATCCTGGTCTATGGAAAATTACCTAGTGTGACAACTAAAATAATTCCAGAATTGAGAATTTTTAGTATTGCAAGAAAAAATACTTACCCTGTAGCTATATGTTTTTGTTCTGTTTACTTTGATGTCAAGTTTCATTAGTGGTTTCTGGTATATAAACAAGGTCAGCTTGAGGTCAAGCGTAGCTAAGAACCCTGATTTGAGCAAGTAGAGCTAAAGTATTGGACCGTGTGATTGTACTCTTACTACTTTTTTTGTTCTTATTTACTTACTTATTTATCAAATAACAGTGAAGTCTAGATCCTACAAATATTTCAAGAAATTCCATCTATATGTTCTATATTTTAAGGTTAGAGAGCTTAAATACTGGTTTTTGGCCTTAGTTTGATGTAGTATTTAATTTGGTACAGTTTTACATCTGTACAGGATTCTATTTCATACACTTTTTTTAGCAAAAAGCTTGAGCTATGTGTAAATTCCATTTATTTTAGAAGTGCCAAATTTAGGAAGCTGTACAGAAGAGAATTTTTGTTAGTAAATAACCAGACATCCCATTTGTGATATAAGTAAAAGAAACAGAAGGATAACTACATTCTAATCATTTTAATGGTTGTCTTCTATACTTCAAAAGCTATGCAGAGTTATTATCTTAAAACTTGGCTTCAAATTTTAGCTGAAGTCATGAGGTTCCTTGCTTGTCTACTTGAAATCACCAGTGTAAGTCATTTTGGTTTATCTCAAGACTTCTAACAAATTACATTTTGGCTATACCGTGTATACATATCTGTTGGTCAAATTGCCTCCCAGTACCTGCTTTCTGGTAGAATAAACGGATAGCTACACTAGAAGAAATCACTTTTATATTATATTTGTATTTGTGTATATAGGTATATATACACAAATATATATATATATATATGTACACACCTATGCAAATATATATGTATCTCCATATTCTAATTCTTATGCAATATTAATAACTGTTGAAATCATTGCTTTTTGAAGACACCTTGGTTGTGGTTTTTTGTGATAAACCTGCTGAGACATTAAGCAGTTCACATACACTGCCTATACGTATAAAGTTGTGAGTGGATCTTTTTCTTCTGAGTGGGGAAAGTATCTACGTATCCATGTTCATCCTGTATCTATAACATACCAGATGTGGGGGTTTTGTGCATTTTTAAAATTTAGATCATCTTGGAGACTTGTTTCTCTCTGCCCCAAAGTTTTTTTAATGAAGTTATATGCTTAGCTGAGCATTCTAACTTATTTTAACATAATTCTTCTCAATTTCTATTTAATTGCCTGCAAGAACGGAAAAAACAGAACTTGTCTTACGTTCCCAGATGCTTATTGGCTTTGAAGATTCAAGATAGTGCTGGAGATGTGTAAAGGAAAACTTCGGAATAAAATTCTGAGCACTTGTGTTGTGGATGTTCTTTTCTGAAGCAATGGTGCAGGCATGCTGCCTTTTCTAGGGAGAGTGGAAGTTGCAGCCTGTGCTTTTGCTTGTATATTTAAATATTGACTAGTACTTAATAAAGGTTTTGCCTCTGCACCATCAGAATGTCTTGTGCCTTAGCTGAGAGCAGTAAATATCGGGAAAATTTTCTGGGGCCAAGAGAATTGTAGGCTAGTTTAACTCAGTCCTAAAGCTAAACTAATGTTATTTTCTGTCCTTTTTGATAAAGTAATTGATTAGTAGTTAATTGATTGGTAATTAATTAGTGATTAATTAGTAAAAGCTGATGCATTGCAAACTTGCCAGTTTTCACAGGGAATTTAGAGGTTCTTTTGTTACATGTTGTGCTCAATTGTGTCACAATTTCTGAATGACAGATTGTAACTTCAGATAACTAATAATGTTGACTAAAAATCATTTTCATGAATTGTTGTAGTTTTAATTTGTCAATGATATAAAATTTAATCTGATGTAAGAACAACATGGTTTTTTAGTTAATTGTCAATAGCATAAATTTTGTTGTTGTTTTTAGAACTTTCCTGATGTAGATGATGAAGGATACAGCGTTAAACCACAAGCAACACAGGATATCCTTTTTACTATTGTTGTGCCAAGTTATTTGATGTTACTACAGTTCTTTGGAGAGAAGAAGTACTGCCTAAAGAGTTTAGGAAGATGAATGACATTTACATCTATGTTGCAGCCTTGTATTCTTAACATTCACAGCTTTTGTAAAATGAACTAAATTTTTTCTTAGATGTTTTGCGTGTGCACATGTTAAAGATTAGATTAGATCAGATCTCTCTAAAAGGAACAGTAAAGGACAGGGAAGTTCCCTTAAAGGGAGATTTAAAAGGACAGTAAAAATAAAAAGCAAACAATAGCCAGAATAAAAATTTGCATGCAGATCTCTCTCCTTGAAAAGATCTCAGAGAGTTTATAAAGTAAAGTTTGTAAACTTTTTAAGGCACATGGAGTGGTTATCTGTACTATACCTGCACCCTCCCATTTTTTTGTAGCACTATTAAGATGATTGGGAGCTCCAGCAGTGTAGAAATAGAATTTCTGTTACTTAATGAAGTCGTTACACCTCATGCTGTTTCCAATAGGTACTTTTAGCTTTTACTGTCTTTTTAATAAAAGCTTTCATATACAGAATAGATTTTGTTCTGAGTCACCTTTATGGAGACTCGGGATTTTTCTCTGCCATTCCCCTGTTGCTTTGGAGGAAAATTCTTGTCTACTTTATTCCCTACCATCACAGAGGAACACTCTACTTAAGAGCTGGGTATAATTACCATAGATCTAAGCAAGCCTGGTATGTTAGTAAGATAGCTAATTTTTGGAAATGTATTCACTTAATTTTCTTGGTACTGCAGAAAAAAGGTGAATTTAGGCAGTGAAATTACCTTATATTCCAAAAACCTTTAAGCAGTTGACAGCTCATTACAGTGGGCCAGTTCATCATCATAACTTCGTTTTCATAAACTTTGCAGAAGTTGTTTCATCGACTTTGCAGAAGGAAGAGTCCTGTAGCAATAAAAGCAATTGGTGTTATCTCCTATTTACAAAATTGTTAAGAGTGACAGACTTTTATCCAGTTGTGAGAGGAGTATTATTTCATGCTTCGCATGTATGGAAGTGAGAGAGAAATGAACAACATTCATACTTGTGATGAATGATTCATCTGGACATCCTTTTTTTTTATTATTTTTTTTATTGTGAAACAAGAGAGAAGGCATACATTCAGTGAAAAATATCAATGATTTGCAGTCTGTTATGAGATATTACTTCAGCTTCTGAAAATCTTGACCAGATTCAGGAACTTATCAGCTCCCTTCCTCTCTTCCTCCCTTAACCTCTAGAAATTTATTCTGTTGATGGGAACTCTTGAGATCATTTGTTGGAGGACATTGTTTTATTATAAAGACAGTCAATAACTGTGACTTTAATCTGTGTTGACAAAGCAATTTACAAGAACTGTCTTATTTGTAGGAAATTAATCTTGATGGTCGGTGATAATTTTCAAGACAAGAAATCCTTTGATGAAATTAAAATTACTTGTCTGTGAAGCCTTTTCTATATATGCTTCATTTTGAAGGAGCAGATAGTCTGTAAGATGAAGATATTTGGCTTTTTCCTCACCACAACTTTCAGATCCTTTCAGCTGAAATAGATTTGGAATCTCTTTAAGGTTCAGGTTTAAAACTTTGTTAGGGAATAGTTTGAAGGAATTTAATGCAAATGTCTGTCATATTTTCGGGTGAAAATAACAGAAACGACTTAGAGAATATGTACACTTCTTCCAGGTGGTACAAAACTTTTGTGTTCCTGTAGAGGGAAATTTTCAAATTTTTCTTGCCAAAACACATGCAGTTTTTAAGTTAGCTCAGGCCTTTCAGAGCTTTTCTTCAGTGCGGCTCCTTTGCATGTAACAGGCTGTTTTATTTTCCTTATTTTGAGGGCCAAGATGTTATTTGTGATTCCTTTTTCTCCAAAGATGGCAGTACTTTAAGGTTGACATTGTTCAGTTTACTGTACAGCCTTCCGGCATCCTTTCTTGTAAAATTTTCAGTGCCCTACTGTCAAAGGAGCAGGTAACAGTGGCTCCTGCTCTTTCCTTCACTGTTAATGTTAGGTACAGGTACCATGGGCATTTCACTGCTCATTAAAGAACCTAGGCTTTTCTCCATTTGGATTAAAAGATTTCTACATTTTTCATACATCTGTTAGAATCCCTGTTGGAGTCTTGTAAATTATAATTTTAACATGCAGAAGTGTTGCTGCTCTAGAATGTTAAATTTACCTCATGTCTTCAAATATGCAGTTATTCAGTTATATAACAGATACAACATCATGTTTTTCTGAACAGAATCATCATTATGAAGATAAATAGGATAAACCCTTAAATTTTAACTCTGAGTTGTGGATTTTGGACTGTGGGTGTATGTAAGTGCACAAAGAGGTCACTTAATACGAGCATTTGTGGAGCATAATTATGAAGTAGATTAAGCAGATCACTTTGTGGTATTTCCACCTTAACTGAGAAAAACATACCAAAAAGAACCATTTCTATTCATCCAGTGATTCTGACTCTGAAGATGATGAACCCAGGAGGTTCCATGTGGAAATAAAACCTGTCCAGCCAAATAACAGCTCTCAATACACTATGCCTTCTCTGGATGAATTAAAAGTATCTATAGGGAACATCACTCTTTCTCCAGCAATATCTGTAAGTTCTGTTCCTCATATTTTTAATGTGTAGAAAAGTGGTAAAGAAACTGTCGTTTTAGCATACATTATAGTCTTCAGAATTTATTCTAGGTTCAATGATCCTTTTTTCTTGTGCACTACGTCATTTTTGGTATACTTTATATTCCAATGTATTTATATTGCACTTTTTTTTTTGCAACATAACATCAAGTACTTTTCTCATATTTAAACTTTCCTATGAATCTTTTGAGTGCTCAGTTCTTGTGTTTGTGCTGTTGCCACCACAAGACATTCAATTACATCTTAGAATTAGCCAAGCACGGCTTTTAACATAATTTGCTAATAGTAGCAAATTTTAACATATTTTAACATAATTTGCTAACTTTTTTCAATAACATACAAGTCTTTTAGAACAGATCATATAAGGAAGATACATATAATATTTGCAGTGCAGCTTTACTGATGTATCCTGGCAATTCACAGAATAATCCTTTATACCACCAGATGATAAATAATATTAGGGTATTACAAGATTCAGATCAGAATAAGACTGGTTCTGATTTTAAGGAAAATAGCATGCATAACATATTAAAATAATAATTTTTCTTTTTTTTCTCTCACCACATTTTGAAAGCAGAGACACAGTCCTGTAAGTAGAGAATGGCTTTTTATTTGCATTTGTAGTTAAAACCAAGTAAGTGTAGTATGTGAGGGGAGTTGTTGGGAAAACATGAGGAATGTTTTGTTTCATCTATACCGTGTGATAATTGTATAAGCTGTTTTACTGTCCAAGCCAGTAAAGAGATTTTAAAATGCTGCTCCCTTTGTCAGAGCTATGGTATTTATTCCTGCATTTTCATACTGGTATGGCAGATTTGAACTGGTTTCTCTGTCCAGGCTCATATTCCATTGTCTTCCACAAGCTCTTAATGTTTTTAGCTGGCATTGAAAGCAAAATACCTCCTAGGAAGTTGAGTGGAAATAAGAACTCTGAGACTATTAAGTGCTTTATTTCACAGTAGAAGAACTTACTCCTAATCTTTTTTTCCTCTTTCAGGCACAAATGAATCAAAATTCATCCAGTAAGTGTTAATCTTTTAGTCTCTTAGTTTTTTAACATAGAATGAAAATAAATTCCTTTTTTTAATTGTTGGAGACTTAAACTTCTTAAATATCTGTACTTTAAATGGAACAAAATGTTTCTCTTGTTAGTTTTATACACCTCTTCCGTATCTATGTATTTGGCTGTTCCCTGTTGTGGGGACCAGATGCCTGTCTCTGACAGTAATGAGGAGCACATCCAGATGCCCAAGGGGTTACCCCATAGAAAAAACTCCTCTGCAAGTTCCTGAAACCCTTCCACCTGCTCAAGTTTAGTATGATCCACAAACCAGCAAAGCACACTGTGTGTATGATGTAAAATAACACATACTCTACTGAGCATCAGCTTCTGTTATTCAGGGGCAGGGCGGGTTTCAGTGGGAAACCAGGCCAGATTTGCTGAAGAACCATATTGACATAAACAGTGTAATTCAAGGAGGAAATTTCAAGTAAACAACACTTCCTCATTATATGTATTGCTCTGTGTAGTCTTCTTGTATTTCAGGAATATCTAAACTTAAGTTATCAGAAATAATACTTTTTTTTTCCATTTTAATAGTAATTTTTTTGAACTGCCAACATTAATATTAACTATCTTTTTATAACAAAAATGAAATTTTTATTTTATATTTCACACTTTTATTGATAATACTGTATCTTTTTCTTAGGTGAAGAGTTAACAAAATCAAAACTTTCCGCTCCAGTTAATGAGTAAGTTCAAATTTAAAACTCTATCAAATGCAGTTTTGTAAGAATTTGTTCTTATTTTTCCAATACTCAGAAACTCATTGGAAATGACAGCTTAGACCTAGAGTCCTATTTTAAGTTGTAACTCTATTGCATTCTAAGCCTAAGTGTATCAATGAATGTTTCCATTCATTTACCCCTTCTAATACATTTGATTTACTGTGATCTGTCTCAGTGATCTCTCTGTGTATAATTACATGTCTACACAATGTTTCTAAATAAGACAGATTTAGTTTCTGTCCAAGAGTGTTCCATGGTAAAGTGTTTAAGATTGCAAACCCCAAATTTACACAGATCTACATACATTGCTTATTTGTATATACACTGGAATAAATTAATTTGAAGATGTAGGTCTCAAAAATTACAGTTACTTAACTGATGTTATGAAGTATGTCCACACACAAATTTGCACCAAGGTGTTGGCTAAGATACTCTGCTTATGTGCAAATCAGTTATTCAACCTTCAACTTTTAACTAATTCTTTTCTTTTTAGATGCAAAGACTAATAGAGACAAATTTGTCAAATTTTTTTATCATATTATTGAGGGGATTTTTACAAGGGTCATGTAGTATCCTGAGATTAGGTTTAGATTAAATACGTGGAAGAAATTCTTTGCTGTGAGGGTGGTGAGGCATGGAAACAGGTCGCCCAGAGAAGTTCTGGATGCCCTGTCTCTGGAAGTGTTCAAGGCCGGTGTGGAAGGGGCTTTGAACAACCTGGTCTAGTGGATGTCAGCATGGTTGGAACAGAATTTTTAAAGATCCCTTCAAACCCAAAATATTCTGCGATTATTATAATTATTGCATTATCAAACTACTACTGAAGTTTATGGTTTTTATGAAATTTTCTATTTCATAAATATTTCATTTCTATTCCATTTGTAACTCTTAATATAGGAAGGGGAACAGTGACTTCCTGGCATGGGATCCACTCTTCAGCACTTCTCTTGAATCTTCCTCTTCAGCCTCCTTGGTATCCTCATCCTCCTCAGGTAAAATATTTGATGGTAGAAAATGTTTTCTCCATATGTTTCAGGATGTTCTGGTGTCATTCTTTCAGTTATTGCAAGGGGACGTGTTTTGATGCATACATGATAGAATTTTATAAAGCAGTATACTGTCTTAGAAGTATTACACAACTGAGAGTGCAGTATATAAGGCTTTCAAGCTAGAGAGCAAGAGGGAAGAGGGAGTGCTAGACACTTTAGGAAAATTCTATCTTGCTCCTGCCTTTTTTATTGCCCTCTCATACTTACTGAAAAATTGCTCACCATCTAGAGTGTAATCCTTTTTTCAGCTGGTAAGGCTGGGAGATTAAATGGAGGTTGTTGCAGCAACTGTGAGACAAGCTGAGCTTGCACAATTAGTAGGGATGGATTTCTTCTTTCCAGGAAAGTTGTTTTTGCTATGTAGTACAAAGGCATTGCAGAGCCTTGCTATGAGAAACTTGTTTCCTGTAGGAAAGCATGATTCTCTTAGGAGATGTGAAGGCATAATCCAAGGGGAGATGGATAAAAATGGCAGGACTGAAAATTAAGATGAGATCCTGAAAGCAGGGATATTGCAAGGAAAAGGATGGTGTGTGTGGAGTATGGGAGGTGGAGATCAAATGTTGCATGGGAATTTTGGGTTGCAGGATATTAGTGTTTGTAGGATGCTAGCAGGTTTTCCTCAAACGCAGTCTTTGCAAAACATAGCTCCATAGTTCTTTTCAGTCTACCTGCTGTGTATCTGTACTCCAACAGTCTTAATTTTCTCTTAATGCAGACATTTTTCTCCTCCCACACACCTGAGAAAGGAACTATGTCCACTGATTTTTTTAATGAAGTACTTGTATTCCAAAAATAGTCCTCACTTCTTTGTTCATGATCACGGCTTTCTAGCGCTTTTCTTCTGTGCTTGATCATGCAGATTGAAGAACAGTAAAGAATATTATATATATATATCAGTAGGAGAATTCTGAAAAAGTAATGTTATTTCTTGGCTTTTGTAATGCTCTTTTAGCAACAATCAACATTGCTTTGTAATTACCACTTCAGATTCTAAGTAGAACTTAGTCTTTCGCTACAAATTTGTGTTCCTTAAAGGTTCAAGTTTTAACAAATCTGGCTTACAGATCATCGTAACTTTCTCATACTGACTTACATAATCAGTCAGTAGTATTGGCTAGTGAATCCGCCATGTGTGTGGTAACACATTTAAGACTAAATTCTACAGAGAGATATATTACTGGAATATTCTGAAAAGACATGGTGCTTTCTTAAAATATTCTGTTTTGATAGCTTTGGTCTGGTGTTGGATTCTGCAGAGGAAGGCAGAGGATAGTTAACTTCTTATGTTGGTGGTTGTAGCTGTATTCGGGTGTTTACTGCTGTGCCTGGATGGGAAGGGAAAGCACATTAGGAAATCTTCATACAGTTCCTCCTGGTAGCAGAACTGTGGAGAAAGTAGTCTCTGGTTGATGAATAATGACAGAGATCCATAATGTCCTCTGTAGCTGTATCTGGCAGGAAGTCATCTACCCTAGTCCTCATACCCATGAGGCTTATACACAGAGCCCTGCAGTTCATTGAAAATGGTGCAATAGAGTGTCTTGTGGGCATAAATCAAATTTAGATACATCTGTGCCTTGGCAAACTTTATCTGGTAAATAATTATTTCAAGGATTGTTGTTCTATCTGTTAACTAAAATATTTACATTTGTGAAATAATCTATGTAATTAAATATAAAGTAAGTGTTCCAAAAGATAACAAATTTCTAATACACTTGGGGCAAAAAAACAATTGGATCAATGTAGGTCATATTGTTTAAATTGATTTCTAATGCTTGATAACTTGCAAATTAGTTCTAAAGTTTTTAAAAAAATACTTAACTGATCTGATTGTATTTTCCTTGAAATCAATGTTTTAGCTTCAACTTGAAGGTCTGTAGTAAGCTGGTACTTAAAGTTTTTGAAAATCTCAATCCAAAACTTAAATTACATATATTAGTTGTGTTGAAGACAGTATATGTCCCTTACTGTTTAAACATTTGTTTAACTATTGTTTTATAACTGTGTTAATCATTGAACACTTGAACTGCCTTGGTATTTGAGCAGACAGTGGTTTATGCAGCACATAAGTAATCTTTGGTCATCCATGAATAATCCTGCTTTATTAGAAGTTTAGGATAACTTTGTTATCTTGAACAAACACAACAGACATTTTTTAGCTAGTTCTTGATACTATAAAAATGCTTTTATTTAGTTTTCTTCCTTATTTTCATCCATATGTACTTTTTAAATAGTTCTTAACATCTCCACATTGTTTTTCAATAGGATTTGTAGTAGTATTTTAAAGCCTTTGAATGATAGTTAAAATATCTCCTAGAAAGGGAAAGCTGTGTTAAAATTCTTGACGTTTAGGTGGACTTATAGAATGAATTTGTTTATGGCAAAAGGACCACTGTAGAGAGGACGACTGTACTTTTGGTCTGAACTTTTAAATGTGTTTCTCTTTTTTTTTGATTTTGGTTGTCACTGCTGTTGCTCCTAGCTCTGCAGTGTGCAAGATGCTGAGAATTGACTAACCTCGCATTTTGTGCTTCTATTGTCATCTAGAGCAACAGGCAACAGCAAGTGCAGGGAATACTTGTGGAAAACTCCTTTTTTCAGCAGTCTGAAGACTATAGGATGAGAGAGGAATGAAAACAGAGGTGGATGATGCCTCATCCATATTGTTACTAACTAAACACAGGTTGATATAGACAGAATAAATATCAGACCGGATCTTGTGACTGCATTGTCTTCATTCATTCAGCTGAAAGCCAAATCTGTTGGACCTTCCTATTACAAATGTTAGGACTAAGAGGATCAAAGTCTTTGGAAGGAACAGGGTAGGTTTGATCAAATACCTTTGAAGGAAATTAAAAGCAGAAAACTGTGGAGAGGAACCAAAAATGGAGTAGGATGCAAGAAGGAAAAGACAAAGATGAGAGAAAATTAAATCACAACAGGTAGGAAGTCAGAGGAATAAGGAAAGCTGTGAGAAGTAGAGCCTTAAGTGGAGAGATACACAATAAATTATTTTTTGATATACTAAAACATGGAAAGAGAGATGGTTGGCAGTATGAATGAAGTACATATGATATGTTACTGGCTTTTTTCTTTCTTTTATTTGTAAGTTGGGGGGGGGTTAGCTTAGTAGAGCAGTTATTTTTAATGCTGGCTAGTAATCATTGTGGAGTGAATATTGAATACTTCTTTGAATATTGAAATTTTAATCTTTTCATTGTCAGTCCTAGTTTCAATTCTTCCCTTTTCCTTCAGCTACCCTAACAGAGCACAATAGGAGCTCCTCCTCATCTACCACTGATTTGCCTGGGTATAGAGTATCTCAGTCTTTGCTTGGACACCAGACAGATTCTGGGTCTACAAGCCCGTCCTCACCAGACTTTACCATTAGCACTTTGTGCAAATCTGGTGTTACAGCAGCACCGTCAGGGAGTACCAGTACTTTATGCTGTTTTTCACGGTCTCAGAGTCAGTGGATTTCCTTTGCTGATGAACTTCTTGCAATTAGACACACAAGCACTGACAAGAAGGAGCCCCAAAGATTGCATTTTAAAACTGAAAATGCCTGCCTTGCCTCTTCTGCTTTGCTTGGGAATTCTTCCAACAGCTGTGCTTCTGAGGATCAAAGTGACCTTTTCAATAACTCTATATGCCATGAACAATTATTCATTGAAGAAACTGGCACTGCTGCTGAAATATCTTCTGCATCATCTTCAGCACTACTGGACTATAGTTTAGTGTCTTCTTGTGCTCATACAAATAAGGGTATGCCAAGCATGCATTCTGTACTGCTCTTTGCTAATAACTGACTCCAAAAAGCAAGCTTTGGACTCATTTTTCTTTTTGTTATTATTGCTGAACTGATCTTAAAATTAACACATCTTCTTACTTGAATATACTAAACTGCTTGTTAATACCAGTTGGGACAGTGAAGCAAATATTCAGCTTGAAATACGAAGAAAATTCAAACTATTCATTTAAAAGCATTGCTTTCTCTTAACTGTGCAGTGTTGCTTTTCTAGAAATGGGAATGTATTTTTGTGGGATGTCAGACAGCAATGAGATCACAAAGATTAAGTAATTGCATTTGCAAAAACAATTTTTCTTTACATACAGGCTTCCAAGAGTGGTTGGTATAAAGTCACTTGAGAGCAATGAGAAAGCCCATTATGCTATTTTTAGAGTCACTTTTTAGGTTATCACACGGCACTATTTTAAAAGCACTTATGATTTGTGGTAACTCTTAAAACATTGCACTTGTAAAATAGGAACTTGTAGCAGAAACATCATTTCCAGATATTATATACTTACCCAAGTAAATAAATATTTATATTCAGTGCAATCTTTCTAATGTTTATTTTCTTAAATCTGCTTTCTTTCAGCAAGGCCCACCACTCCTCTTTCTGTGGGCACCATTGTACCCCCTCCAAGGCCTGCTTCAACACCAAAATTGTCTACAGGGAAACTTAGTGGAATTAATGAAATAGTATGTATTGATTTTTTTTTTTATTTGTCATTATGACTTGATTTCAGATACACCATTCATTTACACTGTCACAGTGGAGCTACTTTCCAGCCTGTGTTCAGGAAATCACATAAGCAGATTTTCAATATTGCCAAATAGGCATGGTAATAGTTTATGATAACAATCTTATTCCAACAAATAGTTATTAACACAGGTACAAAGGTCCAAACCATAATTTTTGCATCAGGTGAGTGTTTTTAATTGAGCAAATCAGTAATTTGATAATGAAAGATGGTGCATGCATAAGATTGAAGTTTTCAAAATGTGAGATACTAGTGAAGTTATTAACAAACCTCCTTTGATTTAGGGATATCACCAAATCTTTGGGAAATGAGTGGGGTTTTTTCAGTCATGTACTGACAGAAGTAGCCCTGTTGTGACTTATCCCTCCCTTGCTGGCTTGTGGAGAAGGGAGGTGGAAGATCACAGCAGTTGCCCGTGAGGATAGTGAGAGGTTGCGCACTGCCTGCATGTGCCTGCAGTGCAGGCTCACCTGCTGATAAGGAATGCGGTAAAGATTGCAAATACCCAAACAGCCTATCAGATTCGGCCATGCTTAATTTCCTCTGTAAATATTAGTATTCTGCAGGTTTCACTTGACTTACTGACTTGGAAAAATGTTCTTGTGGTAAAATCCTTTTGTTGTCTTTTAAAGTAGCAAGATATTTTCATCATATTCTTGTTATGAACAAGATTCTCATCTTATGCTTTGACAAAACTGACAAAACATTTTCAAACTCTTTTTCTTTTCTGTAGGATCAGAACAGAGTTCATTTTGAAATTCTTTTCTCTTTCCAATATAGAAGTGTAGTAATTGCTCTTAGGCCAAGGAATCTGTTCTTCATGTCATCAGAATTTAATAGAAGAATTTATCTGGTACTGTTCTGCTATAAAGTATGATCCTGAAAAAAGTTACATTCATTTTATACTGTTGCTTTAGGAATTGACTATTATCTGGATACAAGTAGAAGGTTGACAGTTGTCTTCATTCTATGTCAGCTCCTTTTAAAATTCTCATAGTCTGTATCAAATCCAACAAGTGCAATAGAATGGGAAAAAAAAAGTTACTGTGACATTCTGCCCTTAGGGGGAAGGAAACACCCAAGATTAAAAAATGCTAGTGGCTGAAAGGAATGACTGAAGTCAGAGGGTCCCCAAAACTCACAAAACTTTATTATTAAATTATGCACTTGGCATGTAAATTGGTATTTTAGTTCCTGACCTACAATATATGCACATGACAGTGGGTTCTGGATAAAAAGGTAGAATAAAAAAGGAAGAGACAAAGGAACATATTAATTAAACAGAAAGAGAGAGAGAGAAAGGGAGAAGAAGAGATCACCAATCCTGGTTCCAGTGTCGGTTCAGCTGATGGGGTGTTCTGGGGGTATCACCTGGCTTGGTGGAGGTACCTTTTTATAGACAGGTTTTCCCCACCCTGGAGCTAAATTTCTCACTTTCTATACAAATCAGTTATCATGCACAGTTCATTCTTTCACACCTTTCTGGAACTGGGTCAGAGGGCTTCAGGGGTCTTGGGTGGTCTCCATCCCCCCCTACAGTCCATGCCCACTTCTCTGTCTCATTCCTGCACTTGAGCTGTACCTGTGTGCCTGTGCTTATTTGCAGAAGCCAGGACAGGATGTTTGTCCTGGAGAAGTGCTGCCTACCACTGCATAGCCCCTTCTCCAGCCACATCTTGTTATTTCTCAGTTTGTTATTACCAACTATCCTTGGTTATTACCAGCAGGCCTTAGTACTAACAGTCTTTGATAATTATCAATAGTCCTTGATCATTATCAACATTTTGTCTGTTATTACCAACAATCCTGGGTTGGCTCCGCAACCATCCAGCTATCAGTGTTTCAGACACACACATTAGCCCCTTATCTTCTGGGATTTTACAGTTATCCTGCCAAAATGATGCTTCGCGGGTTTCAGTGCATTTCAGATAGGTTAATCCCAGCATGGTCATTAGTTAAATACCTTATCAGTTCAGTGTATCCTAAAACCCTCCAGAGATTTAGCATGGAAGAGACTTTTAAGTTCTCTAGGCCAACCTGCTCAAAAAAGGGCTGACTTCAAAATTGTATCAGGTTGCTCGGGCACATGCTGAGTTTTGAAAATCTCCAGAGTGGGAGATTCTACAATCTGCTGGTCTGGCAACCTGTCTCAGGATTTCACCACAAGGTTGCAAGAAGGAATTTTTCCCAAAGTCCAGCTGAAATTTCTTCATGTGGCTCTTGCATCTCTTAGAAGAGCCTGACTCTGACTTCCTTGCGTACCCCTTTTTACCTAGTGAGAGACTACTAATAAATCCCTTCTTAGGCTTCTGTTCTCTGGGCTGAAAAAACCTTTGTCCCACAGACTGTTCCTTTCTGACTCCTATACTCCAGTCACAACTATTTTAGTTGCCCTCTGCTGCTCTCACTTCCAATTCATTAGCAGCTCTGCTTTAGCTCTCTAAATCCATGTTTGCCACACATACACAGGGCTGTAGTCTTAGCTTCTGATGCTGTGTTATATTATTATTATTGACAGGCTGCTGCATAATCAAATATATTAGACTTGACTACTTCTCAAAAAAATTATTATCTATGAAATAATAAAATTTACTCCAGTGGACAATGTGGGTTCTCTGTTTTACACTAAAAACTAGGGTAGATGACACATTAAAGAAACTACATTGAGAAACATTATTAAATTGATTGGGGCATAAAATAAGAACTTTTCTATTTACAATGGGGCTTTTTATCTCTTTAAAACCACTTTGTGTTATATTCTTGTAATCTCTTTTGTTCAGCCTAGGCCATTCAGCCCTCCATTGACCTCTAATTCAAGTCCACCTCCAGCAGCTCCTTTGGCGCGTGCAGAGAGCATTTCCTCTATATCCTCTTCTGCTTCCCTCAGTGCAGCAAACACACCTACAGTTGGTAAGTTTAATTAACCATTTTATCTTACTTTAGGAATAGGATAACTCAGCCACCAGGTTGCACCTGTTACAAGAACCATTTGTTGTAGTTAGTTGTTTCATATGTGAGTCCAAGTACTTCAAGCATCCTTTGCAATATCTACTTCTAAATGACACTGAAACACAGGAAAGTAGATTAAATTAGATTAGACCATAGCTCCAGTTATGGCATGTTCTTTAGGGAAATATTATTCACAATTAACATTCCATGAATTTTTACTTGGTATGCTTGTATATCCATCAAGTACAACATGTTATCATACATTTGTTCAGAAGATATTCTTGTATAGGTGCAGAAATACTTAGGGATACTAAAAATTTTAATGAATACAAATGTTCATAAAATTGAGCTCTTTTATGTTCTTTTAATTTTGTTTGTTGTTCTATAACTGCAGTTTCCAAAAAATAGATCTAATGCATCTTTTTCTTCAAGTTAGTTAAGAATGTAAGCTAAGTGGATGTTCAGTAAAAGCAAAAGAAGCAGTTAAACAAGAAAGATAAAGATAAAAAGCAAATTAGTCTTCATGTGATGCCACAAATTTCAGAAGTTTTTTTCTTGATTTTAAAGGGAGGTCCTTCAGTTTTGATATTTGATTATAACAAATCAAAAGGAGACATTGGAGTTTTTTTAATTTATTGGGGTTTTCTGTTAGTTTGGGGAGGGCAGGGCTTAAGATGTTTTAACTTGTTTATTTAGCAGAATTGAACTGTTTAATTCCGGAACACTGTTATACCTTTAGTCACAAGTTAAATCAAGTTGTCGAGTTATTCAGTTATCTGCAAATGTTATTGATGCCAAGGATTCCTCACTCAGGCTCAGCAGCCCAGAAGAGCATCTCTGCAGCACCTAGTGGGAGTTCTGCAGTGGAGTTGTTTCCACCCTGTGCAAAGCTACTGAGTTTTGCCCAACCTTAGCTCTTACAGTCAATGTCCACCAGTTTCACAAATGCTGAGAAGCATCACAGAAACACAACTGATATTTTGGTTGCCAGAGTCTATCAAGGCTGACATCCTCAGGTCTCAGCTCTGGTGTTGAGGAACCAAAAGTTGGTGGCAAGAGCATCAATATCCCCAGCTCTGGGGATATGTGTCTATGTTGTTGGAAACAGTGGCAGAGTGAAATCATGAGGTGATGCAGGAGGTAAGGAAGTGTGTGCTGACACTGAGGTTTGATGTGGTTATTATTGCAGCCTAGGAAAAATAAATAAGGCCACTTCCATCTGCACTGACTGTATGAATTAAATAGCCCTGGGAAAATGGGAAGGGCATTGCACAAAGCTGAAATACTTTGGGGCATGAGGATGTAGTCTGCAATACATTCTGTATTCTTTTGACATTTGCACAATCTAGTGTTCCCCTTACCCCGTTTGTTCTGAATAATGGAAAATTTACTCCATAATTATCTTTTTCCAAGTGAACTTTAAGGCACGCATAAGTGTTTCTTTTATGCTTTAGCCTTAATTTAATTTTCAGAGTATTTTTTTTAAATATTAATTTTTAACATCTGCTTTTGCTTGAAATATTTTGTTTTCTTGCAATGTTTTGTTTCATTTAAATGTAATAGACGATGATCTTTTGATTCGAAATCTTCCTACAATTGAAAAGCTTTGTGAGACACCACCAGGTATTGTACTCAAAGCACATTTATGTCTTAACTAATCATCCTAATATACAATATCTAATAAAATTGTATTTCTTTTGAAACAAGTTTCTCCACATATTTCTGGTATCTGGCACATACAAGTTTCTTGAAATCTCAGCTACATAACAAGTTGTATGTTGCTGCAATCACCAAATCTTGATATAACCAATTTTATATAATGTTATCTTCTGTCTGTCCACTTCCCTGCTCCATAAACAAGCTAGAACTTGGCCTTGCTTCTTCAGTTTGTCATTATTACTTTCTTTCAAGTGAAGTGAATATATTTTTACTTTGATAATCCTTTTTCTCCTAACACAAGTGGGTAAAAATGTTTCTATATTTACATATAATACAAATCTTAGAAGACAGACATAATAATTGTAGTACCCTTTAAAATAAATTTTATTTTCATGACACCTGTTTAGCCAATATTAAAACTGTCTGGATCTTTGTTCCTAAACTGAACTAAAATAATTTGATCAGCTTTATTCATCTGCCCTTTTTATGACCAATGATGCAATCTTTTGTTCTGCAGTTTTAGTCTGCACGTTGAGTGTGTCAGTGCAACCATTTGCATGGTTATGTCACTAGCTCTTGTGTCAGCACAGCTCAGGGGCTGGTAGTGCTGGTCAGGCTGAGGCAGGTGGCAGGGCATTTAAGCCAGCCAACCACTGCCAAAGGTGCTAGAACTGGAGCCTTGATCTGGGCTGCAGCCTGAGATGAAGGGAGGACACTTTCATGCAGCTCTGTTACGTCTCTTCCATCTGAGACCTCACAGCAGATCTAGAAAGCCCTGAAGCTGATTGTTGCTGCGTTGAGTTGTACTTTCAATAGCAAGGCAACAGAACTATGACTTTCAGTGTCAGGATGAGCAGTTATCTTTGGATCATGTGATAGAATGACGGAATCATGAAGGTTGGGAAAAGACCTCTAAGATCATCAAGTCCAGCCATTGATCATTGCCTTGTCAACTAAACCATAGCACTAAGCAGTCCAGCCATTTCTTGAACACCTTCAGGGATGGTGACGCCACCACCCCCCTGGGCAACCTATTCAAAGGGAAGAAATTCTTCTTCTTGTCCAACCTGAATCTCCCCTGGCAGAGCTTGAGGACATTTCCTCTTTTCCTGTTGCTGATTGCCGGAGAGAAGGGACTGTCCCCTACCTTGCTACACCCTCCTGTCAGGTGGTTGAGGAGAGTGATAAGGTCCCCACTGAACATCCTTTTCTCCAGGCTAAATGTCCTGAGCTCCTTCAGCTGTTTCTCATATGACTTACTCTCCAGACCCTTCCCTTGCTCCATTGCCCTTCTCTGAACATGCTCCAGCACCTCAATGTCTTGCCTGAACTGAGGAGCCCAAAACGGGACACAGCACTCGAGTTGTGGCCTCACCAGTGGCGAGTTCAGGGGCACAATCCCTGCCCTGGTCCTGCTGGCCGCACTGTTGCTGGTACAGGCCAGGATGCCATTGACCTTCTTGGCNTGAACGTATAGTAATTCTTTTTTTTTTTTTTTTTTCCGATTACTGGTTTCTAGGAGAATGCATAGATTTTTGAGTCAAAGGGTGATGAACAGTGGGAGCAGAGCAAGCAAGAGAGGAGCGATCTCATTTGTAGTTCCCCAGATAGGTCTCAAAGAAATTTATATACATATGTATTTTCTGTGGTTTTCCCTAAAATAAAGTAAAAATAGCATTATTATTTCTAATAAATTTCACTCTTCAGTCAAGAAAAAAGTATTTGTCTTTTACTAATTGGAATATAATGAATATATTTGCATTACTCTGCATAATTTTTCAAATATTGCTATAAAAAGTACATAAGGCCATTAAGTAAAAGATTTTAAAATAGTTTATGCACCTCTATATAACAGGTAATCCTATCTCCTCTAAAGCTGTTCATTGTTCCTTAGTAAATTGGCAGAAAAAGACATTAAAACAGCTCAGCAACTGTAACACCACATTGAGTGTACACTTTGGCTTTAGTGAGGTATAATTCTGCAGTTCAGTATTTCACCAAACAGAATTTCTAGTAATTGACAACTCTTCTTTTTTTTGCACATTTGCCTCTTGAAATAATGATTTCTAGAATCCTGAGACTATTGAGAATCTCAGCTTTTGTTGCTAGTTTTCAGGGAGAGAAAAAACTTTGGAATCATGATCTATGTGTTGCCTGAAAGAATAAAGAAAAACAACCTACTATTCATACTGAAAAATAATTAATAAATCAGTGGTTTGTAGCCAGAATCATAATAATTAGTTCATTTAAGAATTTTTGGTTTTCAACACTTGTGACTAGATCTTTTGGATCTAAGGAGGCCTAAGTGTTGCACAAATGTTTTCATGGTACTGAGAAGCATTCTGAACATTTTACTACCTGGTGCGAGGAATTGCAATGGAGAGTTAAGTATGAGGTAGCAGAATTAAACCAGCTCCTGTCTTTTGCTCTGTCACTACTTCATTCACTTATCTCTTCATTTAAGGTCTAATATGAGGTATTAGGTGCTCTGTGAAGAACCAGGCCCCAGCTTCCTTTTTGCTTCTGAAAGAGCTCAGAAAGGACAGTCACTTAAATAGGTTTAATTTGCCATGAGCAATATTATACATAAGCATTTTGTCTCTGCTTTACAATATAAAGGAGAAATTTTTCAATTTGCTTATGAAAAGATGAAGACTGTGCCTCTTTTTTGGTAGATAATACTATGTGATACAAACCATTTCTGTGTGGTACAAAAAAAGCATAGTAGGATGCTATCTACTACACTGAGAAAAAAAGAAGAAACTTCCAGTATTGTCTTTTGTATTCCACACACATGTAGAAAATTTGTGAAAAATGAAATCCCATGACAACCTGTTTCATCAACTGAAGGCGCGCATTTCAGAAAGCCTTAGTATGAGGTCTTAGTTGATTTTTATAGCTCCATATTGGAATTGTGTTGTGTTGGCACCAGCAACAAGTGAAGATTTCTCCAGCAATTTCTGCTTGGGAATTGCAATGTCTGTTGGCTGAAAAAGTTAAAAGAATGTTCAACAGTTCACTTATGTGGGGTAATATTGATGAATTTGCATTTAAGTTCATTTTTACTGTAAGTGAATTATTTTTATTTCTGTGACCATTTTATCATACATTTTTCCATTAAAAAAGCATACAGTAGGGACTTTTTGTTAAAGCATTCTAGTCAATTTGCTTTGGGTCTGTTGACTTCACCCTCAGCAGTAGCCATTTTAATGCAGTGTTCTCCTGTCTCATGTATTTCCTTGTGTCTGTTTACATAATGTCATACCAACAGGCCTGTGTTCTTAGGCTGCTAAGCAGCGTTTTGGTAGGCTTGTACTGTACTATGTTTATGTATTTCTACACAGTTTCCAGGTAATACCTCAGACGGTACTGTGACCTTGGTGTAAATTCTTGTGAAAATTACAGATGTAGTCAACCATTCTGAAATCTACTAAGCTTTTTGAAAATTAAATCTATACACTGTATGTATTCTAGGTGTTTCACGTGGTCCCAGCCCCGTCAGCCTTGGAAACCAGGACACCTTGCCTGTTGCAGTAGCCCTTACTGAATCTGTTAACGCCTACTTTAAAGGAGCAGATCCCACAAAGTTAGTTAAATAGTGAATTGTATTAAATGTAATGAGTTACAATAAGAAAAGACACTGGGTTGAGATTTCATACTGTGGGGGGGAATGAGTATACATTGGAAGGGAAATTCAAAGGGGTTTTTTTCCCTGGGTATAAATGTCAGCAGTGACTTATTGCTTTGTAATGGCCTGCAATCTGCCAGGAGTTCAGATATATACCTGCTTTACAAAAATGTGTTCAGTGAGAGCACTGAGAATGACAAGGATTTTTATCATTCTCAGGTGGGTGTTACATGTAATTTTGTGCAGCTGAAAGCACTTCATTCCCTGTCACTTCCATTGCTATGCTACTTAGGCCTTGCCTAGGCATAGCTTTGCCATGTTTTCAATGCCTGAAAAATATCCAAGACTATTGTATGCTTAAGCAGTTAAAGCTTTTTCTTTTTTATTTCGTCTTACTTCCAAGTTGAAAGTGACCATACATAGTCACATTACCTTCATTTGAGGTTGATCTTCTGTTTTTAATTCAATTCATCAGATTGTGAAAATACAGTGGTTGCTTTAAAATTAGTATCATAGCTAGGCAGTTAATGAGTTGCAATGCAGCTGATCTTTTTATTCTCTTCTAGATGTATTGTGAAGATTACTGGTGATATGACAATATCATTCCCAAGCGGGATTATAAAAGTCTTCACCAGCAACCCATCCCCTGCTGTGCTCTGCTTCAGAGTGAAAAACACAAGCAAACTAGAGCAGATTCTTCCAAATGCACAACTTGTATACAGGTTTTGTATTTTTTTAACATAATTGTAAACTACATAATTTGTAAACTATGAGTTGCTATGTACAAAAATCAGAATTCTTTGCAGTCTGGTTGATTTAATTACATATAATTTAATTTTCTGAATTAATCTTGTTCAGCTTAGTTCTCTCCACTGTCACTATTAAAAATCTCAGTGATTACTGGACTTAAAACTTGCGCTGAGTATAACAGGAGCCATAAAAAAGAATGTGTAAATGTGTCTGTGTTTTTATATCCATTTTATAAATAATTTATTTATATAGTAGTAATAATGGTAAAACTAAATGATGAAATAGTAAGCTTAAATGGAAAACAAGTAGTAGGAGATTCATGTACTCTCATTTGCCATCTACTAGTGTATTTTAAAGCTGACTCATTACACTAATTAGATTATTTACATAACTATCTCTCAGATAGTTACGTAAGCATGCTTGGAAGAATTTGTAAGAAAAAAGTTTGCTGATAGAGTAGGATAATTGTTGAAATTGCACTTGGAGATACTATTTTAAAAAAAAAATAGAAAATCTGGAATTTTTTAGCAGAAGTCCATTTCAGCTGAACAGTTTCTATTTCATTTTTTGGAGAAATTACTTGAACACTAAGTTAAATGGTTTTAAATGCTGTATTTTTTAAATTACTAAAATAATGAATCAAACCATGTGCATGTATTCCTTTGCATTTAATTTCATTTTGTTAGTTCATACTTAAAGTAATGAATGATTCACACAAAATTAAGTTTAATCACTGTTTGACATGACAGTTTATAACTGAAAAGTTAGCAGAGCTGTATCTGACAAAGTGAGTTATGCTGAAAAAGCATATTTTGCAAAAAAAGTTTAAAACGTCTAGTATTCTTGTATGAGTGGTGTAATATTTCACCCCTAATTAGTGATCTTTTTTTGTAGTGATCAGTCACAAAGTGACTCCAGTACTAAGGATTTTTGGATGAACATGCAAGCTATAACTGTCTACCTCAAGAAATTATCAGAGCAGAATCCATCTGCATCCTATTACAATGTGGATGTTTTAAAGTATCAGGTAAACACTTTTTTCCTTTTGGAATTTTTAAGGAATTCCAGCAGATCTGGTATCTACCCAGAAACTAAAAGAACTACTCTTTGTCTGCCAGCATGGAGATGAACTGTCATCCCTCATCTAGACCAGTTCTGGGTATGCCTCTACTGAAAATGCGTAGACTCTGCCCAGGCTTAGCACATTCCTGCTATGCTTCATGTCATTCCCTAAGATACAGGGCTTGTTTCAGTTGCATCAGCCCAATCCCACAAGCAAGCTTCAAACACTGCTATTTTTTAAAAATTTGTCAGCAAAGTCAAATTCTCCTTTAAGAGATTTGGTGGGGACTTGTTGTAGTTAGTACTAGTACTGTCTTTGATTTTGCAATTGCCTATGTTTTGGATGTTGTAGTTGATGAATTTTACTGCATGGTTATGGCTTGCAGTTGAAAGAGAGTAGGTTTAGATTAGCTATTAAGAAAAAATTCTGTACTCAGAGAGTAGTGAGTCACTGGCACAGGTTACCCAGAGAAGTTGTGGATGCCCCATCTATCCCTGGCCATGCTCAAGGCCGGACTGGGTAGGACTATGAGCAACCTGGTCAAGTGAAAGTTGTCTGTGCCCATGATAATGGTGAGTTGGAACTGTATGATCTTTAAGGTCCCTCCCAATGCAAACCATTCTGTGATTCTCTCCGAGAATGTATGACGTTCTGATTCCTCACAATGTAATAAAATGGGAGTAGTCAGAATGGATTTACTGAGGGAAGTCATGCTTGACCAAGCTGACAAACTTCTATGATGACATGATTTCCCCTGTGGATGAGGGCAGAGCAGTAGCTACTGTCTGCTCAGACTTCATGAGGCCTTTCAACACCAGCTACCACAGAATCCATATAGAGAAGCTGGTGAAGAACAGGCTGGTTGAGCAGACACTGAGGTGAACTGACCCCCAGGGGACATACTGATTTTTCCATTTAATAGCTTCTTTAATGATCTGAATGATGGGACAGAATATACCCTTGGCAAGTTTGCTGATGATACCAAGTGGGGATGGCCCTGTGCATAAACTAGAAAGTCATTTTGCCCTACTGAGGGAGCTCAACAGAAATGGGCTGAGAGAAACCTCATGAAGTTCAACAAGAAGTGCACCTGGGGAGTCACCAGCTGGAAATAAGCTTGGCAGAAAAGGACCTGAGGGTCCTGTGGGTTACCATGTTGAACGTGAGCCAAACAACTCACTGCTCGTGCTACAAAGGCAATAGATGGTCTCCTGAGCTGCATTAGGCAAAGCATTGCTAAGTGAAGGGAGGGGATCCTTCCCCTCAGCACTGGTGACACCACACCTGGAGTGCTGTGTTCAGTTCTGGGTTGTTCATTTCAAGTGAGACTGGATAGAGATCAGCAAAGGGCCACAAAGATGATGGTGGGACTGGAATATCTGTCCCATGAAGAAAGGCTGAGAGACTTGGGACTCCTAAGCCTGGAGAAGAGAAAGTTCAGGGAAATCTCATCAGTATGTGTAAATACCTGAGAGAGGGCATAGAGAGGACAGACCAGGCTGTTTTCAGTGGAGCCCAGTGACAGAATCAGAGGCAATGGATACATGCTGAATCACAGGAGATTCCCTCTGAACAGCCAGAAATACTTTTTTCCTGTGATGGTGACTGAGCACTGGGGACAGGTTGCCTAGAGGAGTGGTGGAGTCTCCACTTTTGGAAATGTTCAGAAGTTGTCTGGAACTTAGGCAGCCTGCTAGAGGTGGCCCTGCATGAGCTGGAGGGTTGGACCAGACAGCCTCCAGTAGGTCTGTCAACTTCAGCCATTCTGTGAATCAGTGAGACGATGTTCTGGCTGTTAAAAAGTCTTCATGAATATTCAAGACAGACTCACCTCAAAAGGGGAACAGGGATTTACTAGGCCTGCACTGAAATGTCTGAACGTCTGAGACAACAGTCTACACCAAAAAACCCCTGAAAATTACTTGTCAGTCCATCTGTTCATACCTGTAGTTTCCACATCTGCCTAGTATAGTTTAAAATCTTGGCATACTGAACCTGCAAAAAGCATGTTAGGCACACAGAATTCATGAGAAAGATGGAAGGAAAAAACCATTTGGTTTGCTGAAATGAGTACTGTGTATTCTGTAAAAATAGGGCATTGGCATGTGGAAGCCCAGACAGTTAAAAAGGGTTTTGGGCTGACAAAGAAAGGTAGGAGTGTGCACCAGGACACAGGAGTTTCCTCAAGTAGATTGAGAAGGTGGCTGAGATGCATCAGTGCAGTAGAATGAGCTCAGCTACAGAAGTAGCATTCAGCCCTCCTGCAGTGGGAAAATAATTCTTTGAAGAGGTAAGAACTGTTCCGCTGGCTGCCTGTCCCATAATGACAGGTGGTGTTCTCTGCTGCTGGCTGGTTGGGCAGCTGAATTGGCACAGCACACAACTGCTAAGGATGAAGTAATTTTGCTGCAAGCATGCGTCTTGCGTAAGGCAGAACACAACAAAAACAAAGCTTACAAAAGGTTATAAACGAGAAGGAAGGAGCCTCATAGGCCAGAGGGAGTTTAAACCTTCTATTTAAGCATTTTAATTTAAAATTAAATAACATGCATTCCTTTAGGCAGCAGTACTCCAAATTCTGTGATTAAGGACTCAGGGGTCAACTGTTCTTGGTATTTTGTCAGCACTGAGACTTGTATTAATTACCGTCATCCCCTAATTCTTCCCAAATGGTGGATATTTTAATTAAGTTGTTTTCCGTGGTTTATTCTTTTACAGGTATCTTCAAATGGCATACAGTCCACTCCCTTGAATCTTGCAACTTACTGGAAATGTGATGCTAGCACTACTGATGTAAGAGTGGATTATAAATACAATCCAGAGTCTATGAATGTGCCTAGTATGCTGTCTAATGTCCAGGTTGTGGTACCAGTAGATGGAGGAGTAATAAACATGCAGTCACTTCCACCTGCAAAATGGTAATATTAATATTTTAATCTATTTTTTACAGATCCATTTCAGTGTATTCTTTAGTGTCATAGCCTGAAAAATTTCACAGGAAGAAGTAGCAAAATGTGTAGTATCAGATGTATAGATATTATGTAGTTTAAACAGATCATGTGCAGCCAATTGACATAAACTGAGACAGTGAGTACCCATTCCAACTGTGTAATAATACAGGCCTTTATGATTTTTCTAATATTTGCTTTCTTTTGGCCAATATGAATAGACAATTTTAATACAGTAATTGGAAATGGTTAAAAAACATTTCCTCTGTGTATGTATAAATGTATTCATATAAGGGGATTATATAGAAAAAGTAGCAGAAATGCAGTTTTTAAAAAGATTTCCTGATTGTTCTAGCTTAAAAATAAGCTTCTAATGGAAATAATTTTAAACCAAACCTCTGTAACTGAGTAACTGAGAAGCTCTGCATAAACCAGGTAGCACTGTCTCTCAATTCAAGTGTCATGCAGATTATTAGAATAGTAGCTACCTGCCACCACCTTCTGAGCCTGCATTTACAGGAGCACTTCAAAGTGGGACATAGAGCTCAGGAAATTATGTTACTACAAATTTGTGGAAAGAAGCAGAGGGTAGTGGGACTAGACAGAGTAGTACAGCCCTGGAGCAAAAGGTGAGCAGAAGTCAATCACAGTGCCTGTGCAGCATGTACTTACTTGCCCAACTATAAAGAAATCCTGGACTGCTTATTCCCAGAATGGTCTTTTTAATATGAAGAGGGCAAAGAATACCAAGTTGAAGGAAGTTAGGCTTTGTTAATCTTATTTCTTACAGATCAGTTTACCTTACAAAGCAAGGTTTAAAACAAAAATAAACATGATGCATTTATTGGGTATATTCTCATGGTTTTGGAGGCAATACAATTACAGGTGTTTATTGGACAAGTGTTTATTGGTAGTAATAGAGTATCATTTTAAGTGGAAAAAAATCCTTACAGGACTGAATCTTTCTTGACTTGATATTTCAAGGAAACAATACTTTTAACCAAATCTTAAGTTTATTCTGAACAATAACATGTTCAGTATCCTATCTGAACAACACAGCTACACTGTGGTGAAGCCAGTCTCCCTGTGCAGGCTTCTTGCACAAACCCTCTGTAATGAAGCCAGAGTGAAAGCAAGAACACCCACCCAGAACACCTAGTGTTAGCTGGGAAGACTTAGGGATACTTGCATTAGTGAATTCACCTAGGCAACTTCCAAAACCCAGAATTTTGAACCTGGCAAGCTGACTAAAAAAAAAAAAAATTCAGTTATGTCCCAGGCAGGTATAGTATTCGTGATGCACTACCTGTTTGGTCTAGTGGATTGGGTGTTGGGGTTTTGGTCCTCTTTTAGGGAAAAAAGTGCATTATAGCTTGACTTCCTATGAGTAAATGCTACCATATGTACTACTTATGTGAGCATTTCAGTCCTGCTACCTCAATGCCAAGAGCAATTTCAAACCCTATCAGAACTTCATGCTGCTCACGGCTTTGTTTACTTTCCTTTAATACAAGTGTTAGAAAGTCCTCCAGGAGTGAAAATGCCCTGTCAGTTTAGGCACTCTTGGTAGTACCTTTTCTACCCCTTTACAGTGTCTGAAGTTAGCTTGAGCAGTGTGTCCTGCCAATTAGTTTTACTAGAATAGAAATAGAATAAAATTCATGCTCTCAGGACTCTCACTTTGGGAAGAACAATCAACATTGCTTCCCATTCTACCATTACCATGAAGCGTCAAGGCATAGCTTCCAGACTGCTTCCAGAGTAACTTACCCTTTAAGACTGCAGAGGGTTTTGAATTTTGGAACCATAGGTGGGGACACAGGACAGTGTTAAATGTGTAAAAAATTGTATAAAATGTGTAAGGAAGTGTGTTCTTCTGAGCTTGCTGCTCTGGAGTGATGCAGACACACCCTCCTCTTTTCCTCTTTTCCTCCTGTAGTTTTCCACAGACTTACCTTAAAATGTGCAAATATTTTTATAGACTTCCATTTAGAGATGTCTGCACCAGTGTAAATCAAGGGAAATACAGTTCTAAAACCTGTGCTTATAACTAACCTACCACTCTCTTACAGGAATGCAGACCAGATGAAGGCATATTGGAAAATATCTAGCATTTC
>VZRQ01000378.1:3514-27153 GCA_013397975.1 Machaerirhynchus nigripectus
TGTAGGAATGGGAAGATTGTAAGGTGTGGGTTGAGGCTGGATTCAGTTTAACCTTTGTACTCTAGTATCTATCACCTCGTGTAACTTGTCCTCGTGACTACTCCTCACAATATAGTTTAGGAGGATAGTCTTTACAATATGCCGTTTGCTATTTCTGATATAACTCAACTATTGTATTAGTATACAGCTAACCTGGCTAATACTGACATGATATCATTCACCCATGATCCTCCATTTCTTTTTTTAGTGAAGTTTCTTCTTTTGAACCAACTTTTGACACTGCCATCCCAGGTTATTTTAAATTTTCTTCATCATTAGGATGGAGTGGATATACTGTTAATTTTTCCTGAGCAGGAAGATAAACGCAGGAGGTTTAGGCAAGAGAACTTCCAAGAGCCGTGTTTTTAAGAGAAAAACTAGAGAAAAAGGCCTCAAAAAGTTCCTCATCAATTTTCCATGCTTCCTGAATGAATATGGCTTCAAATGCAGTTGTAGAAAGGACTGTATTTTTTGCTGTAGTTCTCAATGCTTGAGTGTTTGGGATTTTTTTAATATGATCAGGACTTTACACCACTTACAAATATCTGTGGTGCATGACGTCACCTTGAAACTGAGTGAGTCTAAAGCAGATATGAACCTCCTGTGTCTTTTTCTTCTAGCAGGTGGCAATCACGTCTTCTCACACTTTGAACCTGAGTGCACCAGCTGCAAAGTCTCTGAGAGGATGAGAGAAGGATGCAAGTGCCCAGTGTAGATGTGCCCATTGCCATGTGGAGATGTGCAGGTTCAGCGTGTGCTCCTCCTCCTGGGCTGTGCCTGTAGTTGAGCAGAGGGTGCTGTGAGGGCAGCTGTTGCTGAGGGATTGTTGCAGGATCAGGCAGTGAAACCCGCTGGACCAGCAAGAGCAGAAGTGGCAGGGTTAAGGAGCCCTGTGTGCGTGAAGCCATGTGTTGGCAGTGCTGTCTGTATGGGTGTACCTGTGTGCAAACCTAAGTGTAGAGAGCGAGAGATCCGGTTGGGTTAGTAAAGTGCTGTGTGAGCATAAAGTGAAACGGCTCAAGGAACGGTGCAGAAAAGGGCTTGATGCTGTGCCTCGTTGCCTGGCCCCAGAGCTGGGCCGACCGCTGTGAAGTTGGGTGCAGTAAGGGAGAGACTGACGTGTATGTGGTGGCATCTGAAATGTGCTGAGGGTTGGGATTTCTCTTCCTTTTGGACTTGTTGCTCAGGGTGACTTCCCCGGGGAGGGGAGTGGTGATGGGAGAGGGGCCGCTTCTGCGGAGAGCAGTGCAGACCGGCCTTTCACAGGGTGCCTCGTGGCAGCACTGCAGATTTGGGAGAGCCTCGAGCAGGTACGTGGGCAGCAGTTGCTCACCTTGGTGTGCTGGAGGTGGGGAACTCTGGTGTCATGCCTTGAGCATCTTGAGGAGAGAGAGGTGGCCTTCTACGAAGCACTGTCTCTGTTTATGTTGCACATTAGTTGCTGGGGGCGAAGACGAGGTGTTTGAGGTGCACCAGTGTGCTGCGCTCAGTGCTGGGCTGGAGCCTGCATGCAGCACACACTTTGGGAGCAGGGTTGTTCCTGGGTTGTGTGAGAGCCCCGTGCGGCTTTGGTCCAGGGCCGTGGCAGGAGGTTCCTGTGGCGGGAGTGTCCCTGCAGAGCTCCTGGGAGGAGGTCGCCCACCGGGGAGCAGAGAGCCTGCCCAGCAGCACTTGTGCCTGGCACCCCCCCAGCGCTCCGTGGGCGTAGGTGGGTGTTCCTGGAGAAGCCCCGAGTGTGTGCAGGCCTGTGAGCTGGGAGGCTGGGAAGGCTTTAGGTAGCGCTGGCTCCTGCTTTGAAGCTGGCTCCTGTGCTGCCCAGACTTCTTGGGCCGGAGCCCTGTCTGGAAGGTTTCTGCCACCATTTTGTGGGAGGGAGCTGCCATTTTGTTCAGTGTTGCAGCTCCTGCTTCCTTGTACCAGGAAGTAGTCAGATATCAAAATATTTATGTGCAGCACATGCACGGGGTATGTACATAGTTCGAGATGTGGGTATGAAGGAGTGTATCAGTGGCTTGATACTGAGATATGGTAATTATACACATCTATGGAGGTACATAAATGAGACATTTGTAAGGGTAAAATCATAAGCCTGAGGTAGAGAAAGCAGTCTTTCTTCAGAGCTGACGGAATGAATCCGTAGATGCGAATGAAATGCATTGCACAAAGATAAAAGGCAGGTTCAGGCCTCCCACTTTGCGTGGCTGCAGAAAAAGCATTGAGCTGTTTGGGGAGCAGCCAAGAGGCGTCACAGAGCCCTGGGATGTGCCCGAGGGCTGTGGAGCTGTGTGAGGTGGCCGCCAGGCAGGCCTGAATAAGCACCGTGTCATGTGCCCAGAAGAGATCTGTCCCTTGATCCAGGCTGCGAAGGCTCCATGCCCGGGCAGAGCCCAGTGGGATGGTCATGCAGTGCAAATCCCTGGGGCAGGCTCTGGGCATCCCATGGCCCTACCAGACATAAGCAACACAGGTTGAAAAAAGAGAAGGCCAGAACAAAATTCCAGTATCGGAGGATCACGTGTCTGGGGACTTAAGTTGTGTTTTCTCTCTGAAGAGTGTGTAGTCAAGGCATTGTGCACTTGTGGGTGGGAGACTGCATGCCCCTGATGCATGCGGTTTCCATGGTGGAGCTGACGTGTGGGCATTGGTGCAGGTGCTGGCTCAGGGGCCGGCAGAGCAGCTACAGCCTCTCTAGAGGGGCACCTGGCTCCACGGAGTGCAGGGTGCTATGACGGGGGGTGGTGGTTCTCCCCTGTCTCACTTTCAGGGGAAGTTCTAGCCCTGCAGGTGGTAAGGTGTCATCAAATCACAGAATATGCTGAATTGGAAGGGACCCAGAGGATCATCGCGATCCAACTCCTGGCCCTGGGGAGGAGACTCAGTGAATCACACCATGTGCCTTAGACCATTGTCCAAGCGCTTCTTGAACTCTGTCAGACCTGGTGCTGTGACCACTTCCCTGGGGAGCCTGTTCTAGTGCTCAGCCACCCTCTGGGTGAAAAACCTTCTGATATCCAGCCTAAACCTTCTCTGACACAACTTCAGGCCATTCCCTCGGGTCCTCTCACTGGTCACAAGAGTCTCGATGTCAGTGTCTGCTCCTCCTCTCCTCCACATGAGGAAGTTGTAACTGCAATGAGGTCTCCCCTCAGTCTCCTCTTCTCCAGGCTGAACAGACCAAGTGACCTCAGCCACTCCTCATATGGTTTCCTCTCAAGGCACTTCCCCATCTTCATTGCCCTCCTTTGGACACTCTCTAACAGCTCAATGTCTTTCTTATACTCTGTCACCCAGCCCTGCCCCCAGCACTCGAGGTGAGGCCGCCCCAGTGCAGAGCAGAGCGGGACAATCCCCTCCCTTGCCCGGCTGGTAATGCTGTGCCTGATGCACCCCAGGACATGGATGGCCCTCCTGGCTGCCAGGGCACTGCTGACTCATGCTCAGCTTCCCATTGGCATGACCCCCAGGCTGCTTTCCAGAGTGCTTGGCATTCCCCAGTTATACACACAACCAGAATTGCCCTGTCCCAGGTGCTACAGTATCCAGTACTTGCCTGTGGTGGGTCAATTGCTTAGCAGTCCCTGGCCCTCTTCTAGCCATGTGGTCTCTCCTGATTGTCTGGCAGAGCGAACTTCTGCATGATGGCTGCTGTGCTCCTTTGTCGTGCCGCATGTGTCCCATACCACGTTACGCTTGGCTTGCACAACCACAGCCCTACAAGTCTACCCAGAAGTATCACAGTCTCCAAAGACGAGCCACAGAGCTGCTGAATTGTAGCTTGTTGGGGGAGGGAGCTTGAATAGTAAAAGCTGGGGGTTATAGCCTGTGTATGTAAAAATGCTTTTTTTTCCCTTCTTTTTTCTTTTGGAGGCAGGGGTATAGGTGAAGATGCAGGAGCCAGAACTTGTTGCAAAAGCGCTGCGAGCTGTTCTTCACGCCTTTAAAAATGGTGTGCGTTTGTCAGAACTTCAGAGTGAATATAGATCCCTGACCAATGAGTTGATTCCCTTCAGGCACCTAGGATATGACACACTGGAAGCCTACTTGGAGAGTATCCCGGGAGTGGTCAGAATGGAAGAGAACAAAATGGGAGAGGTAAGAATCAGTTACGGTTCAGAAATGGCTTTTGTGTTTGCAAAAGGTTCATGGTTCATAGCTTTACCTTCTTTTGTGCTGTGGATTTCCATAGCATGCATTATGGTGCATTAATTCTGGGAGAAGTGGAAGCTGTGACGTAAGATGCTAAGTGCTCCTTATTTTCCTGCCCCTGCATTCCAGACCCAAAGTTGTGTATATAAAGTTGCAGAGCTTTCTCCTGGAAATGTGAATTCTGTCTGGAAAGATTATTTGTGTGACTGTAGAGCTCTAGGCCCTTTCTTAGCATTTGTGACTTCGCAGGAGATACTAGTGGCTTGTCCAGCATTAAAGAAGGTTAACTTATGTCCTGGGTTTTGTCCTGATACCTGGAAATGTGGCTGTTTTTAAGCAACAGGTTCCCTTTCTGCATATTTACATCATAATTTGCCCTTTCACAGCAGATAAGAAAGTTTGGGATTCTTTATCCCTTTCTCCAAAACCTGCCTCAGCTGCAGCTACATCAGTAACAGGATTGTAGGTATCTCAGGTCTGGGAATATTTGTGATCCTGCAATTAAGTGGTTCCTCGTGGTGGTTCTGGCAGCTAGCCATCTGTTTCTAACTAGGGCCTTGCAGGGTGTAATCTGGTATCCTCCCATTCCCTTGAGAGCCTTGTTTATCCACTAATACGATGTGTGCTGAGAGCCTTGTGAACTCTTGGATAGCACTAGAGGCAGTGACTTCTTTGTGGCAGCTGTTACAAGGGAGTGAAATGTGGCTTTAGGAGGAAAAAGGAGAAGGTGACTAAACAGGGGTCTTGATGCACTTGAGGAGGATTCACTCGAGTTCAGAAGTGCCAACTATGCTCTGTATGACTGAAGCAGCTGAGATGAATCACCTGGGAGATAAGAGATGTGCGAAGACTGAGCCCACGTTGCTGCTTGATGACCCTCCTGTTGCCACTGTCCATAGTGTCCCCCTGGCAGACATTAAGCAGAGGGTGGCAGGTGTGATTATGCACTGATGTGGGCTGGTAAGCTACATGGGACTGCTGCCATGTGCTTCCTGATGCAGGACCTAGGCTATGTGGCATTACAAGCCTGTGCTCTTTGTTCACCTCTCTCCAGAATACTTGAGCTCCATTGTAGGCTGATACTGTAGCTCAGAGTCCACACAAGGCTGCTGCAAGACCACGCAGTCAGCCGGTCTCTTTTCATGACTGTGGAGTACCCTGACCTCCAAAATATCTGTGAAGACCCTTGCCTCTTCCTTTAATCCCTCTGGGGATGGTTGGGCAGGGCAAAGACCTGCACATGCAGGGGTCTGTTAGCAGCTGATGATCCTGACTGCAGTCTAGATAGTCTTAAAAGTACTTTCCTTACTGCTAGGGCAGCTGTCCAAGACATACCACAAGAAGTTCATTCAGAAAGGAATAGTATAAAGCAGGCAGTAAAAAATACAAATTGATCTGAGTGTTACATGCTACCTTAAGTATTTGTGGGAGGTGAATATTAGCTGGGTAACAGGTTGAACAGACTGATTATCTTGGGAACGCAGTGATATAAATTGTCCCTTGTTCTTCTTGTTGCTGAACACTAATTTAGCTGTCTTGAATGTGGGAAAGATGAAAGCTGATGACTTTGTCTTCATGCAGTAGTTATGTCCTCCAGTTTCCACAGAAGATGAGAATTAAGTTCAGTATACAGAAAACACTGCAAAGGGACTCATTGAAATATTGTGCACCTGCAACAGGTGGTTGCATTGTTTCAGAGAACCCTACTTTGCTTTGCTTCATATTCATTTATAAGAAGTGTGTAGTTACACCTTCCTCTAAGAAAATTTTGGCTTGTGCTTGAATAATTAAGCCCCTTCAAAAGGAGAAATTTGAAGACTGCTTTGCTCTGCTCATCTACCCCATCCCTTTTTACATCTGAATTCATTCTAACTCAAATAATTTTGTTAAACTTTATCACTATGATGTGAAAACAAGGGAATGAAATGCTGAAGATCACTTAGAACGTTAGTGACAGGAAAAATCTGAAATGTACCAAAGATGTGAAAATGTGCATTTATAAAACTATGATAAACTGTATAGGGACAAAAAACCTTCTATATTGAGACTTTCAGAACAAAGCTTAAGTTGATCCATTCCATGCATCCACTCCTGTTAGCTAGGAGTTTGAGGAAGGCTCTGATACGCTTTTCTGGAAGTGGGCACCTCTCTTTTCTGGATCTGGGCATCTTTCTGAAGTGCCAGTACAAGACTGTCCACAGCTTGGCATACAACCAGGAGAAACTGGAGATCTGTGTGTTGTTCAGGACTGTGATCTCATTTGAAGTCATGGAGATTTGCTGCAACAGGTCACACAGTTAGCGTCCTGCTGTGGGTTGACACAGCCTGCTGAGGAGTTACGGGCTGCAGTGGTGAGTAGGAGGAGTTCCCATGAGACCTTCCAAGTTTGGGAGCAGTGGGGATGCTGGAATCTCTCTCTTGGGCCAGATAATGAGACAGCAAGAGCTTATGAGCGGTGGACAGACCAGTGTACGGGCAACATGGCTATCTGTTGCAAATGTCTTAGGTGGGAAGAAGTGGTAGATAAAGCAGATGATGCCTTCTTCTGACAAGTGCAAGAAGCCTTACATTTGCAGGCTCTGATTCTCACAGGGGACTTGGGCCACTGCCATAACTGCTGTAGGGACAAGACATTCCAAGCATGAGCAATCCAGGATGTTTCTGGGGTCTGCTGCTCTCAACATCCTGACAATATGCAATGAATCAATGAGGAGAGGTGCTCTGCTGGACACAGTCCTTGAAAACAAGGAACACGGTTGCAGATGTAAAGGCTGCGAAGAGCCCTGTCTGTGGCAAGATGGTGGTGTCTGTGCGCCTGAAAGGAGGGGAACAGAGCCAAAAGTAGGATCAACAATGTAGGACTTTAGGAGAGCAGACTTCGGCCTGTTGAGGAAGCGGCTTGGAAGACTCAGGGAATGCAGTCCTGAAGAGAAGAATGATCCAGGAGAGGTAGTGGGGTTTCAAGGATTGCTTCCTCCAGTTTCAAGAATGGTCTGTTCCAGCAGTTGGGGAAAAAAGCAAAGGGGGCAGGAGCACTGACCTGAGAAAAGGAAGCATGCATGAGATGGGAGCAGGGAGAAGGAGGCTGGGAGGATTATACAGATGCTGCCCAAACAAGCATACATGGGCCTAAGAAAGACTGCACTTATTATTGGTTATTTGAACAACTTGAAGACCAAGACAAAGTGCCGTCCCCTTCAGAACAGCTCCCACAGCACTGCCAGTTCTGAGAACGTGCTTCCAAAGAAAGTCCGTAAAATAGCTGGTTAAGTACAGGGAACAGGAGGAAAATACAGGGACGACAGAAAAGCTAGAAGAAAGGAGGTACAGCAAATGAAGACCTTCAGCCTTTTGCTGTGTTTCACTTCACTAAAGCCTTATCAAGTCCATGCTCAAACTGTTGAGCGCAGATTGTTGCCCAGACACCTGTGAAAGGGTGAGGAGTGAAGGATTTCAGATTCACCTTTCACCAAGATGGGTTATGACTCAGGTACAGGCTGCAGTATGACAAAGTCTCTCTCTTAAGCAAGGTTGGAGAAGGTAAACATGGGTGAAGAAGGAGCTCCTGATTTAAATCTACCATTATAAGCATGCACACAGGAGGTAGAAGCAGAATTGGGTGAGCCAGAAGGGATACAGAGATACTACAGAAATATGCAGAGGCAAGTGCAGGGCAAGGAAGTCTTAGCCTTTTTGGAGGAGGATTAGGATAATTTGAAAACATTTGAAAAAACTGAATGTGCACAACTCCATGGGTTTGTTGCAGTGCACCCTGGAAGTTAGTTACTCTGGAAAGGTCATGGTAGTTTGTGGGAGGTTCATGAGGACTGGAAGAAAGCACCGCCCTTCACTAGGAAGGGTGGGAAGGAGGAACTCAAGCTGATCAGCCTGACGTTGAACTGTGCGAAAGTTTTTGAGCATCTAGTCCCAGAAAGCTGTTCCAGAAAGCTTGCCACTTGAAAGACAAGAAGGCAAGTCAGTATGGATTTATGAAGTGAAAATTGTATGTAACCAAATTAATACCCTTCCAAAATGAGATGTTTGGTTGAATGGAGAGCACTGGATGTGGTTTATCTGAATTTTAGTAAGGCTTGTAATATCCTCTTCCATAACAGTGGCACAAAACCCATTGGCAGACCACTTAAAAGTGATGTGCCCTGGGAGTAGATGCTCAGGAGCTGCTGTCTAACATGGTCATGAATGACCTAGGTGATGAGACAGAGATAAACTCAGCGAGTCTGTAGATGACAGGAGAGACTGATAGAGCAGACCGATGTGCTTACTGTTCAGAGGGATCTCAAGAAGCTGGAGAAATGGAGCATCAGGAACACTATGAAGTTCAGTGTAGGGAAATGCCAAGTCCTGCACCTGGGGAAGAATAACCCCATGTTCCTGTACAGTTTTCGGGCTGACAATCTGAAAAGTAGCTTGGCAGAGAAATTCCAGGGATTTCTGGTGGGTAGAAAGTTCACAGTGAGCAGTGGTGTGCCATTGCAACAAGGGAGATCAACAGCATACTGGGATTCATAAGGAAGAGTGTTGCCAGCACTCTGATGTGGGTGGTTATTCCCCTCTACTCAGCAGCACTGAAACAACATCCTGTTCTAAGCTTCCCAGAACAAGACAGACATGGACACACTGAAACAAGTTCATTGAATGACTGTGAAGATTATGAAGGGGCAGAAACATCTCTGATGCAGGGCTGAGAGCGGGGATGGTTTGGGCTGGAAAAGAGAAAGCTCAGGGGACTCTTACCCGTATGTACTAATGTCTGTTGAAGGGAGTATAAAAACTGTGGAGCCAGCCTCCATCTCCAGTTCTCATTCGTATTCAGTGAACAGACAAGAGATAGCAGAAGCAGGGTGAAGTAAAAGCACTCCCATGTAAACATTGAACCCCACACTTTTTTACAGTGAGGCTGGCTGAACAATGGAAGAAGTCCAGCATGGTTGAGAGTTCTCCATCCTTGGAGATATTCCACCACCTGACTGAGTAACTAGGTCTAGTTAATGCCGCTTTGAGCAAACGCACTGTATAACATGGACTGTAGCAACATCTTCCAGCCTCAATTTTTCTGTGATTCCTGGCATTTAATCACTACAGTGGTGAGGCTGCTGGATTTGTGCTTTTATCAGTGCTGACTGTACAGCAGGTACACTGTCTGATTTCTAAGCAGGAGCTCCTGGGGTAGGAGAGCTGTCCCTCAGAAGGAGAGGTCCTCCCTGCAGTGGCTCTGTGTTGAGCCAGCCCAGCAAAGGTGCTGGGTGTGCAGCAGAGGAAGAAGAGGAGGGGGAAGGAGGAGCTGGAAAGCGCCGCTGGAGGAGTTTCCTGGTTTCTAGGGTTGTCATCCATTGCCCATATTTTCCTGGGCTGGGAGAATTTGGGTCTGGTTTGGTTGAAAATTTGGTTGAAAATTTGGATTGGTTCCTGGGCTGGGCAATTTGGTTTGCCCTGGGAGACTTGAGAAGATCCCTGGAAGAAGCTGTTGCTGCTTAGCAATCTCTTGGTTTTGTTATTGTTCTGCTTTGGTTGCCCTGTCTTGGCTGTGAGAAAAGATGCTTTTTGGAGCTGCTGTTTGCTAAATTTTGGAGGTGCTGGTCAAGTCCCTGAGTTTCTCTTGCCCTGCACCTGTGCAAGTGTCATCTCTGGTGTTTGTTTGAGGCCATGGCTAGCAAGATAGCAGTGCTGCCCCCATGGCACTGCTGAGAAAGGGGCTCTTTCTCAGCCTCTGCCACTACCACAGAACATGGCTGAGACCACAGACTTCCATTTTTAACTTAATGCTTTCGGGGCGACTGCCTGTGTCCTTACAGAGTCCTGGAGGAGTAGTCATCCAGCTGCCTTTGCAGCAGCTGAATGGCCCAAAAGTTTGGGCTCGCATCTTCTTTGTGAGGCAAAGTGCATGCCAGGCACGTGGTTTGGGGCCTTGCCAAGGCCAAGTTCCTGTATCCAGCCAAGGGGTGGCCTGTGGTGAGGGGATGTTGAAGCAAGAGGCCATGAACTTGGGCAGGGAGATAGCTGTGGGCTTGTCCAAGGCTGGGCTGTTTTGGGGGGTCAGCCCAGCGCCTCCAAGGTGATCGGTGCAGCCAGGATGGTTGTGCAGCTTCTCTGGGAAGTGGGGCAAAGGCAGCTCTGCTCCACAGGGTCAGCATGGTGCCAGAGTATCTAGTGAGCCTTGGCAGGAGGAGCAAGGACGAGCTGCAACCTCATGGCTTCCCACATTATAAAGCAAGATTATGAGCCTGTGGGATTGGAGTTAAAAACCAGGCTGTTTGTCAGAGGGGCAAACCTAATGTGGAAAGGTGATGGAGAGGTGCTGGCTGTCTGCTTTTCTGATTTCTGAGGTTCACTGATGTTTCTTCTGGGGTTTCACAAAAGGAGAGTGAGGTCTCCAAGGTCTGTGTCTGCTGCTGAAGCCTTTCCTGAACTGCCTGCCAGCCTGCATGATCCAGTAGTTACAGGCTTGGAAAGGGATTCAAGTGGTTCTGAGAGCTTTGGATGAGCATGGGCCTCACTGACTGCTTTTCCCCCTATCTCCTTCCTGCTCCAACAAGGTCATTTGCCATGCTGTTAGTTGCAGTGAAACTGTGCGAGTTGCTCAACTGGTGGCCCGACAGAGGAGTTCCAAGAAGAAGACAGTCCGGCAGGTGAACTGTCAGATGAGGCTGAAGAATACATCTCCAGTCAGCTTATCAGGTAAGCCACAGGCAGCTCTAGAAGGCCTGCCTTTATGAAAAACTGTGCAGCTGCTGCAGCAAAAGTCTTGTCTGTGAGAGTGTGTCACTAATGGCCACAAGGTATATGGTCCAGGTGGAGAGCTCCTGGGAGAATGAATGTTCTTGACAAGGACGCTTAAGTCTGAAAGCCATGACCAAAGAGAAAGCCTTTCTCAAGTGTGTATGTGACACGTGAATGATCTTAGGGAAAAAAGTTCTTGGAGGATGCTTGGCTTCACTTTCACGTGTCCTGCTTCTGTGAGAAACACAGTTGAGATGCAGGCGAGAAATGTGGCAATGAGCCTGCTTGTTCTTTAAGGCTGGCATTGGCCTCTTGTGGAGTGGGAGTGCTGAGCCATGCCCTCACAGTGAGGAGTCCCTGCAGCATCATCTGTGGCTGTTTCAGATGCTCGTGTTGCTGATGCGAGTGCCACAAAGGTTCTGATGCCCATTTCCGGCTCTTTTTACCTCATACCTTTTGCATAAGCTGCTGTAGCAGTGTTTTCCTAAAAGTGTGTGTCAGGTTTTCCTCACTGCTGTGCTGCTGTGTGACTGTCTATGGAATTGGGCCCAGAATCAGGCCCAGGATTAAGCCCAGGCAAGACCCATTTCCTTGCAGGTTGGCAGCTTGGAGCAAGAGTGGGTCTCTTTACAAACTCAAGTTTGTGTGTATTCCCCTGTTGTCTGTAATGAAGCGTTTGCTGCTTCTTGCTCTTCCAGAAGGATGCCAGTTGGGATGCTGAAGTGGTGGCTCATATCCCAGTTAAACGACAGGGATTATAAAGGCAGGTTAATTCACTGTCTGGCACATTAATCCCCTTGGAAGTGTCTGTAACCTCCAAAATTGGTTGCAGCACATGCCACACATAAACAGCAAAGTGACCAAGAGCTGTTTATCCCAGTGTGGTCTGAACACTAACGTGGTGTGTTCCCCTGTGGGTGTTTACTTGGTCACCTTTTCTGTGTGGTGGGAGTTCAGGTGCCCACAAGCCAGAGTAGAGAAGAAGAAACCCTCTGGATGGCGCTATAGGAGGTGCCTGGGGAGGTGGAGGTAGACTGGGTGGAGGAGAATGCTACTCATGGCTGCATCTGCAAACTCTTTAGGGAAGCCCAAAGGAACTTTGCGACAGCCCCGGTCTTTGAGCATGCCAGAAGAAGGCAGTAAGAGGCCTGTTCCTCGCCTGCCCCGAGGCAGAGAAGTTGCATGTGGAGGTGTGAAACCTGTTGTGGAGAGTGCCCGGTCTGCCTTACCTTCAGCTGCTGGGAGTGGACCACCTAAAGAAATCCCCATGCAGAGGCATGTCACTGTGGTAAACAGGTCAGTGTGTGTGTGTGCGTGTGTGTGCACGAGTGAGGGGAAATGAAGTGTGATGGACCTTTCAATGCTGCCATGCAAGTAGTGCCTTTTGGCATCCAGTGGGAATCCAGGCTCCTGCCCTTGCAGAAGGTGAAGTCTGGATGTGGGATGGTACCCCAGGAAGGAGATGGATGATGTTTTGCCTTTTTGGCTGCTGCCATAGCTAGCCTGTGCTCTTGGCCTGTTTTCATGTCTTCTGGGGAGAAATGTGGTCAAAGGTGTCACAGCAAGGGAGTGTGGGACTGTTGTCTGAGCCCAGGGGGGAGTTGTTGTGGCCAGTGTGACAGAAAGCAGGAGGCACAGATTTGTGTGCAGGGACAGGTTATGTTCGTGTTGAGGGTGATGGTTGTTTGCAGGTGGCTGCTCTTTCCCTCTTGCCTGACTTCGGTGTTGCAGCGTCAGTGTTTGTGCCCTTTCTCAGCATGCTCGGAGCCAGGAGCCACCTGACCGTGTTTGGGTGAATTGGGATGAGGGCTGGAGCTGCAGTTCTGCTGGGTTAGCGGTACTTGCTGGTTTTCAGCCCCGTTTGAGCCTCTCTAATCCGGGTGGCTTAGTCAGCTGCTGCCCCATCATTTCTTTCTGTGTTGTTTTCGGCTGCCCCGGGCCGTCAGCTGATGGTGGTGAGAAAGTGTTTGCTGTTGCTCATTGTGGCTGTGCTAAGTCCACCGGAGCTGTGATTGTGGCAGTAATCCTCTGCAGGGGGAGGACTCCAGGCTGGGCTGGGTTGGAAGTCAGCCTGGCGCTGAATGGAATGGCAGCGGCGTGCCACTTGCATGGCGGCGTAGCTGTGAAGTGGCACAGAGCAGCACAACAGCTTAATCCTGCCGCGGTGCCTGCTCTTTCTGGAAGATCCACAGAAAGCAGGCACGTCCTGCCCCAGTCACTTGCATGAGTTCCATGTGCAATCAGGGGTCTGTTCTGCAGGGGAGAGAAGAACCAAGCCATCCTGCTGTGACTCAGAAATGTAGGAGTAGCTGTGCTTGGGCCTTCCCTTTTCTGTGTGTGCAGATGAGTTGCATATTTTTGAGTGGCACTTCCCTAAAAGGCAGAGGCACTTCACCTCAGGCAGAGCAAAAAGAGCACTTGGACTTTTCTCGAAGTTAGTTACTGTAAGACCAGGAAGTATTTTATAGCACTTAAAGATTTGTAATGCATGAAATAAAATTATGTAGGTGTCACCCCTCTTCTGGCTACTCCTAATATAGTCTGCTACATTGTGTGTTATCTTTGTTCATCTCTGGCAGTCTCTTCTGAGCTCCTTTTAGGTACATGTTCTGATTTTGTTTCTGTTGTCTGTTTCTGCCCTACGCTGTAGGAGAAGCTACAAGCAAAGTCTGCTTTGGCCCAGGTAGTTTTGGAGGGGACGACGTCTTGTGCTGTTGCAAAGAGTCCAAATGCTGTCCTGTTAGCTTGAGAACATAGTGAAGGGAGAGTTTGGGGAGGAGAGATTCATATTCTGTTTGAATACAAGGTTGTACAGTGGCCATGTGACTGGATTAATTTGTTTCAGCTTGGCCAGTTTGAATCAGGACTGGCAAGATCCAAGTGTTCTTGCTGCTGGGGACGTTTTGTACCTCCTGAGCTGTTGTAGTTGCTTGTGCTTTGGGAATTGCAGGAGGGAAAGCTTCTTTGAGCCAGGAGGTCCTGACTTCAAAAAACAGTGTGAAATGAGTGGAGTTGTGAGCAGCATCTCTAGAAATGCTGGGCTGACAGGAGCCTCCTAGTTACCTGGCTCAGACTTGAGGGCACTGCTCCAGCAGGGGTGCCAGCACTTGCCTGTGAGAGTGGCTGAGCCTTCACAGCACAGGTTGACTGAGACAAGTCCTGAAGGTGACAGATTGTCTCTGCCCAAATTCCCAGTTTCAAGTGAGCCATTACCTGTGTGCAGTTTTTGACTTTCTGTTACCCACCCTGCCCCTCCAAGTACCCACATCACAGGAAAGGACATCCATGCCCTCATGGTTGCACATAGGGATCTCTGTTTTCTCCCTTTCTGTTGAACATCTGTCCTGCTATAGCAGATGTGTGTTCCTTGCCTTGACATGACGTCCTGGCAGTGACAGATTTTTTTTGAGTGCTGACAGGTATTGGTCCTCCATCCAGTATCATGTAGTGAAGCTCCTCAGTGAAGGTGCAAATGGTGGTTCCCTTGTGACTGCCAAAGTCTGTGTCCCACCTCAGTAGCACTCCGTGATATTTTTTTCAGAGATTTTCATGACCACAGCTTCAGGGGCTTGCCACTATGTAGCATTAGGTGGAAGGGGAACAGGATGTTTGTCTTCCCCATTCTGTCACACTCACATGACAACAGAGAGATGCTGAAGGTAGCTCCCGTTGTCCAAGGCATTCTTGCAGATGCTGTTGCAGGGTCTGAGAGGCTTGTTCTTATAGCAGCATCTCCGGTTATCCTGACTATGTTGCTGTGGACCTGCAAACCCTTGGAAGCAGGGAGAGACCTTGTGGGTAAGGCTAACTGCAGAAACATTTAAGCTGGAAAGCAGCAGTCTGGATGAGAACAGGTTCAGATGCTTGGTGAGCTCCTTGCTTGAAGCAGCAGGAGCCATTCACTGCTTGCCACCATCTGGCCCTGCTGCTTAGATAGCACTGTCCAAGGGCCAAAGAGCAGATGGGGGTGGCACGGGCCTTACCAAGGTAAGGCAATTGGCCGGGAAGGGCCTTGCTCCCATTCATTGAGAGGCAGTGATGTGTGGCAGTGAGACGTGACTAGCTGCTCAGCTGCAGCTACGCATGGGGACTTGGCAGGGCTGCATGGCTGGTCAGGCATTTGTGAAGGGCCAGGCTGCTGGTGGGGCTAGGAGGCCTCCTGTAAGGAGCAGGCTTCTAGCAGCTGAGAAACATGAGGCCTTGCAAGCAGCTGAGTTGTCCATACCTGCAAACTGAAGGGAAGCATGTTGGTCCTGCCACTGTCTGGCTGTATTCCATGTCATTGTTGGAGACCTATGACCATCATGGTCTGTGTGAGCAAGCAGCACATCACACGATACTTGTCTGATTGCAGGGCTCGAAACTGATGATGACTAGGGTCAAAGCTGATGTTAGCACCATGTTGTGGGAAACTGTTGAACCACAACAGGAAGCACAGGAAGACTCTACATGAAGTCTCCTAATACTGAGAGGATCCCAAATCCAATTAGCTTTTGCATGCAGCAGAAGGGAATCATCAGTCCTCTGTTCCGGGTTCCTTTCCAAGGTGTTCATGTGGCATGGCTTAAGCGGGGAACATCTGCCCTCTTCCTCACTGAAACTTTATTGCAGTTCTAGCTGGCCTACCCTGCAGTCAGTGTCATTTGTGTTACCTGATGTGTGGCTTAAGGTGATGCAAGTGTGTGTGGCACTGAGGACTAGAACACAGCTATGGATTCCTATTGGCAGGCAGGGGTAGCAGGACAGTCTCTGCTACCCATGTGGCTATTTTATAGGATTGTTTTGCTTTCTGCTTAGCAAAGGTGGTAGTCTCTTTTGAGTGTGCTTCCATTAAGAGGACTTTTTTAGCTTGAGTATCTGTTCAGCTTGGAGTTGTCCATGCTGGTAAATACATGTACAAAGAAGTGGGATCCTGAATTTCTTTAGAATCTGCATGGGCAGCCACAGCCACCTTCTAAGAAGAGACTGCTGCAGCTTTGTGTGGGCATCTGAGCTGTGCCCAGAAAGTAAAGGGTTTTCTGTAATGCAGATAAGTGTTGTAAGAGGCTTTTGAGATACCCAGCAAGTGCCAGGTGTGAATGTAAGTTTTGATTTTGTGTGGATGACTTTCCTTTTGTACTTTATGAGTTTTGCAACTGTGCTTGTAGTTGATTTGCTGCTGCCTGGGACTTCTGGGCATGAGTCCTGTTTTGTAAATTGCTGAGCTGGGCAGTGCTTGTCCTCACAGCCAGTGCTGTGGCACATGACTCAGAACAGAAGTATGGTCTTTGATACAAGTAATACCCCGTAGCTGATGGAGGAGCAATGGTTTCATCTAACAGGGACAGCATAAAAGCAGGGGAGACAAATTAGTGTTACATCTTTTAAGGTGCTCCTTAGAAGAGATGTGAATGTGGGAGGTCTATTTCTGATTTGTGGATATGCTCTGATTAAAAGTCAATGTGATGACACATAGGGCTATTTGGTCTTGACTTCCTGTTGCGACTGGCCTCAGCATTGTACTTGAACAACATTGTACTTGACAACATTGAGCTGTTGTCCTACCTTCTGAGAGTCCAGGTGAAGCTGTGAAAATCACCCTTGGTGTTTCTGCAGCTGGTGAGGTTTTTGGCTTGCTCCACTGTTGTCCCTGAACTCCAGAGTTGGCCAGTATCCTTTCTGGCCCCTGGGCAGAGACCTTCTGCAAAGCCTTTCCTAGTGCATGTGCAGGATCTGCTCTGGTCAGGAGATGCCTGTTTGAGAGCCACCTGCCCTGCTGTAGTGGAAATGTTACCACTCTGACTTCTACACTGCAGCTCTTCCTTGGGGATGTGCATCTCTTCCTTTGGGAGGTGTTTGGTCCTAGTCTTTGAATTCCCTTCTCCAACTCGTTTCCTTTTGCTTGCAGTGTATGTAATTATTCCACCGCTGATTTTTTTTCCAGGTCTTTATGAGCTACACAGTGCTGTGCCCTCTTCAATGTCAGGAGCTCATTTTGGTGTCTGTACTCCCAAGTAAAAGCTGCTGCTCTCTGGGGGACCCCAGAAGAACACCTGCAAGCATGACATTTGTGTGCTTTCAGTGCGAGAGATCTTCAGAGAAGAATCTGTTAAACAGAGTAACAACAGCATCTACAAAAAGACCTTGAATACCTACATGTTCCTAGATGCTTTCCCTTTGCTAATGTCTTTTTACTGTGGTTTTTTTTCACAATAATGAAAAAAATGAGTGAAAACTAGAAACCACCTGTTGATCTGTCCTGTTACTGCTGATCAGGTTGTCTTCCTGACAGGGACATAATGACTACTCATCTTCATGCAGGAGGCCTTCCAGGAGTGTGTGGAATGCATTTTATTTTATGTATAAGACGGTCTTAGAAGCAAATGGAATGTTATTTAGAGGCAGAAGAATGGTTTTTAAGCAATTTTCTTCCCAATTTTAGGTCTGAGAAGAGACTGACTGTCCCACCACGGTTTCAAAAGGAGTTGCAAGTTCACCTGTCCAGAAGCTCTTCCACAGAGTCAAGTGGTATGTCCATTAAGAAATTATTTGTTGATTACTCTGAGTGGGTGTCATCTTAAAAGAAATCCATCTTAGTACTTGTTTTGAATGAAGATAGGTTTGGCTGAGAAATGAAGTTCTGTGAGTGAACCTTTTCACTCTAATTTCACTGTGCTGAGGAAATGTGTGTTTGCTTGTCTGCCTCTCAGTCTTCTAGGAAAAACATTGGGCAGTAAGTGTCAAAGCCAATCACAAGCCAGTGCGAGGAGTTTGGGAACAGGAGTAGTCTTAACTTCACCGCTGGGGTAGGAATCTGATATAAGGATGAATTCCTGCCTTTCAGGAGTAAGCAGCATTACTAATGTATCTGTCCAGAAAATACTCTTCTGCCTGCGTGGCTCAACAGTTGTACAGCTGATAGGCTCGCAGAATGATGGTTGCTTTCTTTGAGACTTGTCAGCCTATATTGGGAAGCTTCAGGTCTGGTAGCAAATACACCCCAACAAGGGGAGAAGAGGAGTAGAGATGAGGGAGCAGGTAAGCTAGTGATGTGAACCTCTCCCTGGAATAATGACTGGCTAATTCCTACACACAATGTATGAAACTGCCCAGAGCAGCTGAACAATTGTCACTTTCTTTGCTCCACGGGAGGGCTTCCTTGGATGCAGTAGCACAGAAAGGCTGCCTCTTGGGTGGAGACTTTTCCTCAGGACATATCTTGGAATGAGAGGCAAATCATTGGTTTGATTTGTACGCCTCTCTGAATGTAGAAGAACGTTCTTGGTTATCATGCTATATCTTTGGTGTGTTTGTACTCATAAAGTAATTATCTTGTGCCCCTCTTGGGATACTGCCTTAGTGCAGTGTCCTGGCTGTGGTGGGGCTCAGGGTTCTGTATCCTCTTCCAGAATCCCTTCAGAAGTAACATGTAGCAACATGTTATGAAAATAACGACAGTGATTGAAAATTCATCCTTAGGTAATTACTAAATGTCTGAGATTTCCATAGCTTTTTGCCATAGGAAGTGACTGAACCAGCCATGCTGGGCAGGAGAGCCACAATTTAGAGTTGGTGTTATGCTGGCAGCTCTCATGTTTAGTTTGTAAGTAGGGAGGTAATCGTCTTTCTTGTGTTTACTTCAAGGCTGTATCTTTTTTTTAACAGATAGCTTGAATACATCCATTACAGAGACACATACTGTTGCCCCTGGCTCTTCTGCTGCTGATGTCAATGAACTTCAAAGTCGCATTAAGGAGCTTCTGAGCAAGTACAGCAGTGGTGTCAGGGTGTCAAAGATCCCTCAGATCTATCGGGAAATGTACTGGGAGGACCTTAGCACAGAAGTGCTCTGTCAGCTTGAGAACTGGCCTCATGTGTGCACAGTAAGTACTGAATGCCATTTTTATGGAAGATGCCAGTACTGTACAGATTTCTCAGTGTTCATTTGCCAAATGTTATTTTATGTGTGCCTGCATTTCCTCTCATGCTCTGTAGCAGTGACAGAAAAACCCCACACCCCCACCACCCCACTCCCAAATTATAACAATGCCTTTTGAAACCCCAGAAAATCACTGTTGACTGGGCTAGTGTTTCGAAGAAAGAAGGTCAGCCTCTGTGGTGTCTTGGAGCAAGAGCTTGGGGTTGCTGACTTCCCACCGTTAACTGACCCCAGTACTGACAACTCAAATAGCTGATGACTTGATCTCCGTGCCATGTTTCTTGTTCTTGGTTCGGGGTTTTTCCCAATTGCTTTTTATGCTTTTCCTTGTTGTTGGGTTTATCTCCTCTTAAAGCTATAAGCTACCAACATCCTTTGTGAACAGTCTGAGGTCTAACTGTATTTATCTTTCTGTAGACTTTTCCAAAGGTTTTTTCTCACATCTTAAGCTGATGAATTTTGCTGTGTAAGTTGGGTTTATGTGACACAATAATAGATGAAATTGAAGAGTGGTAATGCTGGGGGGAGATTTTACAGCTAAGACCCTTTCTGCCCTTCTTCTGATGTCTGTTACCCCTTGACTACCAAGGGTGGCTTTGCCTTTCATATTAGGAGCTGGTATCTGGCTGAATGTCCACTTAGAGGTCTGACACATGAGTTGCTATCACCACTGGGTCCATGAGGGTCTTCAGCTGCTGTACTTCTGTCTCTTCTTCTGCCTTCACAGGTCGTTTATGGTGTCATGCAACTTTGCATCAAGGCTTTGTTTAGCTTTACTTTAACAGGCCAGTGATACCACTGAGAACTTTCAAATTCTTGAAGTGCATTTTATGTATGTCCTACTAAGTCTTTTCTCATGTAAAAGCGTTGCCAAAAAAAAAAAATTAACCGAGTTAAATAACAGCTTTTCAGGAATAACACCATTTGAATGCATGTATGATATTCTGACAGATACATAAAATGTGTTTGTAACACCTTACTACAGACACTAGAAATGCATGCAGTCAGCAGCAATTTGTTTTGATGATTGATGATTGGTTCCTGTGTTATCTGAAGAGCAAGCTGTATGTCTTGAATTGCTTAATTCATGCAGCAAATTTTAGTCTTTTTTGTAGCTAATGTTCCAGTCAGTCCTGTTCATCCAGGATCTTTGTTCTGTGTTCGTTATCCATTTGCTTGTTATCTGTTGGGTCTATCTCTTTCTTTCTAGCATGCAAATAAAGTCATTTAAGCATAAATAAGCACTGATTAAATCCATGGAAACATTGTAATACAATGGGCACAGTACAACAGCAGTCAGAACTATCAAGTTATCTTGGCACAGTCAGTCTTATTGTAGAGAACTGTTAATGAGCCTCTGAAGCCTGTCTCAGTTTACTGACTTACAAAATTGTAATTATGGCTCAGGCATGGAAAAGTTTGAACTGGGACTTGTTGTATGAAAGCTACTATACATCTCTTAAATATAATCAGTTCCTGGTTCAAACATATTGTCTGCAGGTGTACAGCTCTGTAGAACCTTTGAAATGCAGAAGATAGACTGTACTCTCCAGTGAAAGTAAAGATACTTCCAAGACTGATTTCTGAATTATTTCTGTCGTGTTGGTTTCTTACACTGGGAGTGTCTGCCAGGCTCAGAAGAGAAAACATGCCTGGTGTTTCTCTCATTATCTTCTTAAAGAGACAGAACATATTCTTTTTGTACTCATTCTGATCAGTGTAGCATAGTTACAAACCAGCAGACAGTAAACCTAATACATTTTCAGTGTCTCCAAGCTTTTACTTTAAGGACTGTGCTTTGAAGAGTATCACTTTGAAATAACTTTGCCTCTGTAAAACTTCAGTTTGAAAGGAAGGAATTTTACCTAGGAAAGTGTAATTTCTATGTTTCTGCAACCACGGGTAATGGACATTTTCTCCTATTTAGTTAGTTAAAGTCTCCAAATGTCACTGTAAGTTGCAGGTTGACAATCTTGTGTTCAGTCTTCACCATTCAGGCAGGAGGTATCAAGGCTGACTTTGTCTCCATTTGTCTGTTACCTCACTTCTTTAGGTCAGCTTGCTTGAGCATCTTGTAGCAACATATTTTGCACAGATAAATGCAAAAGTACAAAGTTACCAAGTAGTGGCTAGCAGTCACAGATTATAGCCCAGCTTTCATGAGCAATGGGGCTTACAATAAATATGCTTACAAGTCTTTGTTGTCTAGACACATCTCAGCCAGGAGAAGAATCTGCTTCAACAGCTCTGGGCAGATCCATAGTGTTGCTGAATTGTTTGCTTTCACCTACAGTGCGACTAGCGCTTTGAACAAGGTGATGACTGGCAGTGACCCTCCCACCTCTACCTTTTTTTATCAGACTTTTTTACTTTTCTGTTTGACTAACTACTTTGTCATTTGTCTTTGAGCATCTAGTGATCCCTGTTCTAGACTTCCAACTCCCGTCTCATTTCTTATCTTTCTACATATTTTTGTCACAAGTCTTTATTACAACTTAGCTGCTTTCTTAGAATTCTGAATCAAAGTTACATAGCTTTGCTGTGTTTGGGCTCAGCCTTGAATCCTTGAGATGCAGGCAGCTGAACCCCTGAGGGAGAGAGAACATTGCAGCAGAGGTGTGAGAGGTATGTAGGCATGTAAATGTAAATGTTAAACTAAAAAGTTCTTTCTTTTTTTTTTAAGTCACAATCCAAAAAGTAGTAATAAATTTGTATTTGCTGCTGGCAGCATGACAAAATGGTTCCCTTTGCAGTGTAAATATAAATCTCCTTACTGAGTTGTATGTATATGTTTAAGGGACTTTTTCCTTGTACATGCTCAGCTCTCAGTCACTTGAACTCTGTGAGTGATTCAGGCATGATGTGATGGTGATTCAGATATGGCAGTGCAAGAGAAGCCTAAACTCTTAGATAGTTTCTCGAAACTTTTGCTTGAATTTCCATAGTTCTTTTCCAAAAGCTTTTAGAGAATTAGGCAGTTGTAGGACATTAGGGAATGTCCTTGCATGGATGTTTAGTTGGTTTAAAGACTGGAAATGGATTAAGCCTGGAATGATTGACCCTCAGAAAGGCAGGAAGTCATGGTGGGATTCCTCAGGGGTAACACTTCCACACATGTTGGTCAGAATTGTAACAAGTGAGTTGGTAAAGGATGTAAGTAAAAGTTCAGCTGGCTAATAATACAGGGTTGTTTAAGGTTTTAAAGACCAGGGCTCTCTGAAGAGGTGTGTAACCTCCTCATACCACATTTCTGGCCCATAAAATTTCAGTGTAATCTTAATTACAGCCATGGACAGAAAGGACTCTGACTGCATTTTTTAAAAAGGGTTTTTTCTCTGTGTGGACTGTTAAGCTTGGGAAAAAGGGATCTTGGCATTTTTAATAGCTTCATGCAAATGTTGACTCAGTATGGAAAAATGCAAGTGATAAGTATTTGCAAAATAAATAGAGAAGGAGTATTTCAGTTGGAAGGAATCTATCAGTGATCATCTAGTCCAATTGCCTGACCACTTCAGGAATGACCAAAAGTTAAAACGTGTTATTAAGGGCATTGTCCAAATGTCTTTTGAACACTGTCAGGCTTGGGGCATCAACCAACTAGCCTCTTCCAGTGTTTGACCATCCTCTTGGTAAAGAAATGCTTCTTAAAATCAAGTCTGAAGCTCTCCTGACACAGTCCTCTGCCTAGGAGGGCGTATTTCCTAGTTGATTCACTGAGTACTTGTGACCAGAAGTTGTCTCCTACAAACTTCACACATTTCCCAGATTTGCTTGTCACTGCAGTACAGTGTTCACAGTTGATGTCTGGGAAGTTGCAGTCTCCCATAAGGACAAAATACCGACCCAGAGATTTCTCCTAAATGCCTATTGGTAGCAGACAACCACTACAACATCTCTTTTGAGACCAGAGTCTCTCACCCATGTCATCGCAAACGGTAAGGGCTGTGCAGTCAAACCTCCCGTTTCATACAGTGCAACTCCTCCATGTTGCCTGCCCTGCCTGTCCCTCCTGACGAGCCTGCAGCCCTTCATCCCAGGACTCCAAGTGTGGCACTTGTTCCACCAAGTCTTGCTGACACCAAAGACATCATAGCTCTGGGAACTGACCAGTGCTTGACGTTTATCCTTTTTGCTTCTCATACTGTGTGCGTTGGTGTACAAGTATTTCAGATGTGCTCTGAGGTCAACTCCAGTCTTTGACCAAACACCACCTTGTCAGCCATGGCACTGGTTGTCACTCCAGTCATTTATTGAACACTTCCAGGGATGGTGACTTGACTGCCTCCCTTGGCAGTCTGTGCAATCCCTGACCACGTTTTCAGTGAAGAAATTTCTCTTAATGTCCAACCTGAACCCCTCCAGGGCATCTTGAGTACGTGTCCTCTTGTCCTGTCACTGGTTGCCTGGGAGAAGACACCAACCCCCACCTGGCTACAGCCTCCTCAAAGGGAGTTGCAGAGAGTGATAGTCACCCCTGAGCTGCTTCTTCTCGGGCTTAACAACCCCAGCTCTTTCAGCTGCTCCTTATAGGAATTACCTCTTCAGCTCTGACCCTTCACCATCTCCTTTGCCCTTCTCTGAACTTGCTCCAGCATATAAATGTGGTTTTTGTCATTAGGGGCCCAGAACTGGACATGGAACTTGAGGGTGGCCTCACCAGTGCTGAATATAGAGGGACGATCACTGCCCTGGTCCTGCTGGCCACACTATTGCTCATACAGGCTGGAATGCCACTGGCCTTCTTGGCCACCTGGGCATACTGCTGCTTCATATTCAGGTGCTGTTGACCAGCACCCCC
>VZRQ01000378.1:27315-39206 GCA_013397975.1 Machaerirhynchus nigripectus
TGGGCTGTCAGCTTTTCCAGGAGGAGCCATGGGAGATGGTGTCAAAGGCTTTGCTGAAGGTCAGGTAGACAACATCCACAGCCTTCCCCTCATCCTCTAGACAGGTCACCTGGTCATAAAAGGAGATCAGGTTAGTCAGGCGAGACCTGCCTTTCCCAAACCTATGCTGGCTGAGTCCAGTCCCTTGGTTGTCTGGCATGTGCTGTGTGATCACACTCAAGATGATCTGTTCCATAACTTTTGCCAGAACCAAGGTCAGGCTGACAGGCCTGTAGTTCTCCAAATCTTCCTTTTAACCCTTCTTGTGGGTGGGCATCACATTAGCCAACCTCCAGTCATCCCAGACCTCCTTGCTTATCCAGGACTGATGATAAATGATGGAGAGCACCTTGGTGAGTGCTTCTTCCAGGTCCCATAGTACTCTCAGGTGAACCCCACCCGGGTCCGTCGACTTGTGAGTGTCTAAGTGGCACAGCAGGTCACTTTCAGCCAAAAATGCGTTTCACCCATCAGGACAGATGGATCCTGTCAGACCCTATCATACCTTGTGCCTCAGAAGTTCTTCTGTGTTTATTAAACCCAAAGTTTTGGTGAAAACACCAATCCTAGAGCTGGTATTTTTGTAGAATGAATAACAGGCAGACACCTTTTAATGGACAGAAAGAAGTGATATATGCATATTGAATTGATTCTAGAGTTTTCTTGTGGTAATGACTGCCTTAGTCTTTCTGTTTTCTGAAGGAGCTGGTAGAAAAATAACACTACCATTCTGAATTTTGTAATTCCACTTGTGCTGGAAGAGATATATTTGCTTTTCAGCAGTTCTAGAACAAAGATGTTCCTTTCCATAAAATTTCCATAAAATATAAATTTCCATTAAATGTGGCTAGGTACTAGATTAACTATTAATCTCTTGTTATCAGAGGACAGTTTCATCTCTGTAATCTGTAATTTCTCAGTCAGGTTTCTTACTGCTTTTTAATAAACGTAAAGCCAAACAATACGTAACACTATTCTTTAGTGACCATATTCTTTATGGAAATTTCACTTTTTTAGTGAGATTATTCGTTAGTGACTGTAAACACTGTACTGGCTGATGCTGTGCGAAAAGGCTGCTCAGACTGGAGAACATTTGCCTGGCTGTTTATTCTGAGGAGGAGGCTTTACAGGGTTAAGGAAAGCTTAGTTTTCTTTACTTAATCCCTTGGGTGTCTGGCAAGGTGTTGGACAGGTACCACAGTCTGTCAGTCTTGAAAATATGTAACTGGGAAAAAATTGGAGAAATTAAGGGGGAAATTAGCATATTTTTGTTCACTGGTTTGGGGATGTTTAATTAGTGTGTTGTTTAGTTTTTGATTCTGGTTTTTTTTCGTAGTCACTACAAGTTGAAGTGTATCATTACAGGGAGGTAGAGGATTTTTTAGGTACAAGTGAGACTTGCATGACACAACAATGAAATGCTGCCTAGTTGACTGGTACAATATTTTGTTTATCTTTTTTTAGCTGTATCTTGTTCTCAGATTATTATTCATATTTTATATTTATAAATGTTGGGGCTTATTGCAGAAAGTGAAACTAAAGGCTTGGGAGGATGCCAGAATTAGATGGTAAACAAACTGACAGAAATAGGACTGAGACTGTGGTTTTCTGAATGTGTTCCTGGGCAGTACACCATGTCTTAACAAAATGGGTACTACATATTACTGCATCAGGCAGCTGAGTTTTTACTGTAGCTTTCAGAGTGATTTAAACAAGTATGCTCAGAAAAGTGAAGGATTGCCACAGTAGAGTTATATTCCTTGAAAAATTCTGGTTTGTCAGGTCTTTACTCTCAGAGAAGGAATTTCTATACCACATTAAAGCTGTGTGAAGCAAAAGTCATCCTTCTAAATAGAGAACCAGACTTGAGAGAATAAAAAATTCGACTCTAATGTACTTCACATATGGAGGAAACAATGGAGCAGGCTATCACATCTGGTAGTACATATGAATGAAAGCTCACAGTTTTATACAAACCCTTAAAGCTGTTTCCAGTAGATGAACTCTTGGATTATGATAACTTTATTTTGCTGTGCTTATTCAAGAATTTGGTGTTTAGACACAGAGCCACTAGCCATTTAGAACAGAGTTCAGAGAACACAAGACATGTTCTATCTAAAATGTAGTTAGATGTGTTGTACTTACTTCAGCACAGAGAAGACTACAGTTGGTGTCAGCCTCACTGAGAAGATGGTGTCACAGCACACGGGGAAATGAGCCAGTTGAGGCACAAGCTCCAGAATAACTTTGCTGTCCAAACACAGTGCTAAAACAGGCTGTAAATTGATACACCTTAACCTCGGTCCTGGTGATGACAACATGATGAGCCACCAAATGAAGTCAGGCTCCATTTGACAGCATCTTTCCTTATTCCTGCAACCCATGCATCTCCTGTGTGTTAAATCTTGCACTTTTCTGACCTTGTAGGAGAACTTCAATGTGCTATGAGGTAAAGGTTAGTACAGCCAAAAAGATCTGCTCACAACGATGTCTGCTGATCCTCAGTGCTGGCCTAAAGATGTGAGGAATAGGGGCAACCCTCAACAGGATGGAGTTGTTAGATTGACTCAGCTGTCTTACTGCATCACAGAGTTTCCTTTGTAATTGTGTATTTTCAGAAGCCAGAGTCTTGTAAGCACAAGAAACTGGATAACAAGTATCTTCACTGTGATGTGCAGGATAATGAAGTCGGAGGGCAAAGAGGATGGGCAGGAGGGGGCAATCTAAAGACACTCTTGAACTTTGTAGGGCTTACCACTCCAGCCCTGAGCACAAGCTGAACCTGAACAGAGGATATCTTGACAACAGGGATCCTTTAGTCTAACAACAAAAGAAAATACAAAAATATACCCAGTAAGACTTGTATTCTAACAGTTCAGTAAAGTACAGAAGAAATGACTATCAGAGACAGAATCACAGAACCACAGAGGTTGGAAGGGACCTCTTTTGATTACTTAATGCAATCCCCATGCTCATGCAGGGTCACCTGCAGTCTGTCCAGGTCTGCGTCCAGTCATGTTTTTAACAATGGACATGCTACAGCTTTTCTTTCCAACATATTCCAGTCCTGTTCCAACTTCCCAGTTAACATGAGGCTTGGCTAAAAACAAGCCTTTTGGTGTGTTCTTTTGTTGTTCAGGGTAAGAAGACAGGTATCATAGCTTCCCATGCAAAACAATTAATTGTATGTCAGACTAGGAGCTGTAAAAGCTGGAGTGGATTCCAAGGATTAGCTGTAACTGGATGAGGTAAGAAGCTTCCACATCCTTGTAAGGAAAAGCTCCTTACTGAGTGATGCCATCCTGTGCGGTGGGGATCTTCAGCCTTTCAAGAACATTGGCCAAGTCTGTTTTTTTCCCTGGAATTGGTTGCTCTGGACCCATATTCAGCAGCTTAAACTCTGTTGTTTTCAGAAGTAGCTACTTGGAAGAACAGGGAGGAGTTGAATGTTAATGTTGAAGCAGCATCTCACCATTGCCTGGGGAGACCTGTACTGTAGAGGGATGGGCAAAACCAGTGGGACCTAAAGTTGTGGTGGCTGCCACTGACAGAGGAAAGATGTTGTCAGCCAGTGTGTGGATGCAAGGTACTGCTGATCAATGCCAGAAATACCTTCCTCACTGCTTTGAGCTCCAGCTTGCTAGGAGTTGAACTTCATGTACTGTTGAGGAAGGTCAGGTAGATGAGAGCTGCCTTCACATTGAAGCATTTATCTCGGGAACCTGTCAGTAAAATGTGTCTGTGTACAGTCTGTGGTGTGTATGCTGTGGTAGTTGGCTTCCGTGTTGCATATTTAAATTAGATTTGAAAGAACTGCTGCATCACAGTTCTGACGCATTCTTCTCACTGAGAGTGATAGTTCTGATTTGTATTTTGGGGCCGTCTTTGAGAACCTGTCCAAGAACTGTGGAGCCAGACTTTTTGTTTGCCACATAAGACGAGCCTCTCACTGACATTAAATGCTGACTTCTGTTGCGGGTTTTCCTTTCCTACCTTGAGGAAGAATGGCAGAAAATAACTGCATATGCTAGTTTGAATGTAACCTTGACAGTGAAGGACATTTACTCTGAATAGAAACTCTCATGTCAAGGATGTGTTTTTTCCAGTTCCTTTTTGGGAACTGTTGATGCTCCAGGAGGTTACCAGTGTATGATTATCACTGTGCACACAATTAAACAAGGCTGGCTTTGGAAAGAGGATAATTTCTTTAGTTTATATATGTTAGTGTAATGGTTTTTTTGAACGTTATCAAGCATATTTGTACAAAGTTTTTGTCCTACCAACACATATACGACCATGTCTTCCTTTGTCCTCTCTAAATGTATATGTCAAAACAAGTGGACTTGCTCTTTTACATTCCACTCAGTTGCAGTGTCAGTATTTATCTTGGGAGTATCTTTTTATTGGAGTTTTATTATTTGAGTCTCCAGATTACAGTTTTTAAGAGCTCCCTCTGTTATTCAGGTGCAGGACAAAAATACTGTTCTCCTGTGTAGAATGACTTCACTCTCTGTTGCCCTGATAATACATTCTGACAGCTGTTATCTCTGCTTTGTGCTCTATAATGGAGAGGTGACAACAGGCATGGTCACAGAACCACAGAATATTCTGAGTTATAAGGGACTTACGAAGATCATTGAATCCAAGTCTTGGCCTTGCACGGGACATCCCCAAGAATCACACCATGTGCCTAAGCTCTTGAGCTTCTTGAGCTCTGTCCAGGTTGGTGCTGTGACCATTTCCCTGGGGAGCCTGTTCCAGTGCCCAGCCACCCTCTGGGGGGAACAACCTTTTCCTGATATCCAACCTAAACCTCTCTGGATACAACTTCAGGCCATTCCCTCAGGTCCTGTCACTGGTCAACACAGAAAAGAGATCAGTGCCTGCCCCTGCTCTTTTCCTACATGGAAGTTGTAGATTGCAACTCAGTCTCCTCTTCTCCAGGCTGAACAGACCAAGTGACCTCAGCCGCTCCTCATATGGCTTCCCCTCAAGGCCTTTTTCTACCTTCACTGCCTCCCTTTGGATGCTCTCTACCTGTTTAATGTCTTTCTTATACTGTGGCACCCAGCCCGGCCCCCAGCACTCGAGGTGAGGCCGCCCCAGTGCAGAGCAGAGCGGGACAATCCCCTCCCTTGCCCGGCTGGCGATGCTGTGCCTGATGCCCCCCAGGACACGGGTGGCCCTCCTGGCTGCTAGGGCACTGCTGGCTCATGTTCAACTTGCCATCGGCTCCCAGGTCATTTTCCATGGAGCTGCTCTCCAGTCTCTTGTTCCCCAGTCTGTATACACATTCAGGGTTGCCCCATCCCAGGTGCAGAATCCAGCACTTTCCCTTGTTAAACTTAATACTGTTGGTGGCTGCCCAGCCCTCTAATTGGTCTAGGTCTAATTGATCTAGTCTGCAAGGCCTCCCTGCCTGTGAGGGAGTCAACAGCTTCTCCCAGTTTCGTATTTTCTGTGAATTTGCTTAGTACCCTTTCCAAGGATTCCTAAGCATCCAGATCATTTATGAAGATGCTGAAGAGCACAGGGCTGAGGCTGGAGCCCTGTGGAACCCCACCAGTGACAGGTCTCCAATCTGATGTCACCCCGTTCACTGTAACCCCTTACACCTGACCCATGAGCCTGCTACACACCCATCCCATGAAGTGTTTATCCATATGTGTGCTGGATGTTTTGTCCAGAAGGACACTGTGAGAGCCACTATGAAAGGCTTTACTGAAACCCAAAAACATTATATCCACTGGATCAGGTAGGTGGGTTATCTTGTCATAAAATGAAATTAAGTTTGACAAGCAGGACTCTACCATCATGAACCTGTGCTGGCTGTGACAAATGACTGTGTTGTCTTTCAGGTGTTCTTCAGTACCTCCCAGAATAATAATGTGCTTGCACAGCTGGCCTGTGAGCCATACTAATAAGAAGTACCTTGATGGCAAATCTATAAACTCAATGGGAAACGTGGTTGAGATATTTGTGCTAAAGAAAGGGTGGCTGTTTTGAAACGCTGCTCACAAGTGAAGCCATTTGCTTGTTACTAAAAGTTTCTGTGGTATTGTGCAGCCTTGAAGGCGACGTGATTCCTGCAGATGTCCTGTGCAGGGCCAGGATTTGGACTCAGTGATTCTTGTGGGTTCCTTCTAACTCAGGATGTTCTCTGATTCTGTGATTGTAGTGATGTCAGCCTGTGCTTATTTATACTGAAGTAATCTGAAATGATTTACTGAAATAGCATTTTGCTGTGTCTAAATGGTTTGCGCAGTCAGCATATACAGCCTCTTCAAAACTGAACTTCAGTGCCTAGAAAACCCCAGAGCTATTATTGGAGTTAAGAGGCTTAAAGATCTCTGAGGATCTTCTCTCCTTAGTCTGCTGCCGGTCTTTAGTGTATAAGGGTTTAATGTTCTGTCAGCAAAAATTTATTCAGCTCTGTTGCACCTCTATTTAAAGAGCACTAGCCAAGAGAAGGCATGCTTAAAGGTAGACCTCTGCATCCAGCTTCTTCCAGGATGAACTTCCATACATTTCAACACAGCCTTCTCAAATTGTTTTCTTGATAATGTTAAGTATTATCTGGCCCTAAAGGTTTCCTTGGCTGGTCATGTAAACTAATTCCTCAATCTTGTGCATGGACACATGGGACATTCTTATTGATTCCTCTCTGTCTAGGATGTCATCATCTGCCAAGATGGCATGCTCTGATTTTTGAGTCTGTGTGACTTGATATACTTCGGTCTCCTGACTGTGTATCAAAGCCTTTGCAAGGCTTTGGTAAGTTTTTTGTTTGGTTCTGTTTTTAACCAAGCTCCTTTCTTTGCCTGTGGTACAAAGGGCACAGTAAGATTCCTCATATCAGATGGTACAAATATAGGTGTTCTCTGTCAGGAATCATTGAAGGCATCTTTGGTCCTTCTAGATTTCACTACCGGACATGTTTTATTGTCTCTTATATAAGCTGACTAGCAGAGATGCCCAAGAACTTTGCTTTCTTATGTCTTATTCTTGCAGAAAGTATTTCTGTTTTGGTTTTTCACTGACAGAGAATAATTTAGGTATGCTACCAGGAATGTGTGAGGGTTCTCTAACATGGTTAATATTTTTTTATATCTATGAAAAGCATTTCTTTTGTGTCATGCTAGTGTTCATGGATGTTGACCAAGACCTATTCCCAAGAACTGTTTCACAGCTTGTTTTGGCACTAACCTAGACAATGTAAAGCAGAGCAAGTGTATGGAAATGCACTTACATAGTGCATTTCCTGACTCTTAACTCAGATCATCATGTGGCAATTTGGGCCGAGTGTGATGAGGTGTACGTAGGACAAAATACATGGTTCTAGACACAGCAAAGGCCATTTAAATTTTTTTTCAATGTATTGTGACTCAGTGTTTGTTTCTTGCTAATGTTATCTGGATAATGAGTGATATGTGTTATTTTTTTCCTGCAACATAATGCCTGAAGACTTGTTCATTATACTGTGATTGTATGTTGCTAGGGCAGAGCTGCAAAGAATTACTTGGGCAAGTAGTTATTATTAAGTTCTGATGGGTATGGACATCAGTAGTGTGGAGGTGAATGCTACCCCTGAGTAGTAGCTCCATGTTTTTTCATTCGTCTGCTTTTGAAAATGGCTTTGATTAGAGTTGTTTCCTCTGAGGAAGGAACTTCAAAGTGGAGCTACATAAACCTTAATAAGTTTGTTTATTGTTCTTGCTTTGAGACCAATGTGAAAACACTAAGACCTTTTGTTATCTGAATTTTACACAGATTCCTGCTAAGCTATGGTTAGATCAGTCTAGGTTGAAACTGCAAAGCTTTAGAAAGCAGAATTTTATTGTTTTTATATTGTTTTTATATTGTATTTATAGAGTTTGTGGCTACAGTTCTCAAATGGTACTTTCAATGTTGTGACTTCAGACTATGTGATATGCTTATTCTTGAACTTAGCAAAGGGTGGAGACAAAGGCAAAAGGGTCTGGCAAAATACCTGGTTCTGAAGGAGGCTGGGGGCATGATTTGAAAGGGTCTAATCAATTTTATTATGAAATCTATTATGAACCAGAAATTTCTTCCTTAATTTCAGAACTTTTGTAAAGAAAAATAATTCCCTGAGCATGACAGCAGATAGCCTGCCTGACAGCACTGCCTGGCAAGTGTCCTCGTTTCTGAAGTATAGAATCAAATCTCCTTTCCCTCAGTAAACTGAGACAGAAACTTTTGTTTATGATCTGCTTACATGTGGGGAAGATTGGGGAGGTTAATGTGCAAAAGGTGTAAATTTGTGAAGGGTGTCCCCATCTTCTGGTCCTCCTAAGAGGAAAGAGAGACTGTACTTCTTTGGAAGCAAGTCCCAGTTGTATTGCATAGATTAGATATTTGCCCATTACTGATGTAGCCATATGTGTTTGGTACCCTTCAAAACAGAGCAGGAAGCATTACAGGAAATACTAACCTGTAGTAACTACCTCGAGCTTAGTTGCCTGTGGATGTTCTCTTCAAAGTCTGTATAAAATGCATGTTATAAAAGTGTAATTGGCAAAGTGATTTAGGGTTAGAGATGCAACCAATTATTGACTCTATTTTTTGTTTTCCAAGGTGGAGAAAACGCACAGAGGAGATCAGATGGATGGGGTTCTTTATCCTGCTAAGAAAATAGCACCAGTAGCAAAAAGTGACACTGAGCAAGAAAAGGCATCTCAGAATGTTACTTCATCAAAAGCAGACCCTTTGTTAAAACCAAACATGGAGACCACACCTGCATCACTTAGTAGCGACTTAAAGGAGAAAGTTATTAGCATCTTGCTGAAGTATTCCAATGGTCTTTGGGCTCATGCACTTCCCAAAGTGTACCAAGACACCTACCAAGTAAAATTTCCAGAAGACCTTCTGAATAATCTAGAGTTGCTGTCAGATGTGTGTACTGTGGACTATGTATCCGAAGTCCCCAGAAAGGCAATCCTCTATGCTAAACCCCAAAGATGCATTGATGAAAATCTGAATGTCACTGAGAAAGTCAAGAGGCATGATAGTGTGAAGGCCACAGCTGAACAGCAGTATGAAGAATCCAAGGACCAGTATCTGGAAAACATAACTGTTCCTTCTCTAATCATTCCATCGGAAGGATCTGTGTCCATCATGGTGTTAGACCTGAAAAACACTAATGAAGTCCTAATTAGGCAAGTTTCTGTTTTGGAATCTACCTTTTTTTGCTTTATTTATAAATCCACATGCTTATATTGTGCAGGTCTGTCAGAAAAGAATAGATGAACAGGAGGTTTCCGGACTTAATGATTTACTTACTTTGCTAATGAAAATGAAGAATCCTCTTGTTTGTGTGTTTAAATGGAAATTTTCTGAAAATTTTCCAACCTGAACTGATCACTTATATCAGTAGCTTTAACTTGTCTGAGAATCAAGGCAGATTTGACTTGCCATTGGAAGACTTTATAAAATAATCCTACTACAACACAAAATTCAGATATTACTGTTGTATTCAGATATTACTGCTGTGCTTATTAAAATACTTTTTACTTTATAACTGATTTGCAATAACTAGGCATGACTTAATTGTGCTCACGTTCCACTTTTGGAAAGATGAGCTTTCATCCAGCAATAAATTACTAGTGTTTCTTGATTTGGTTCCTAATCAGCCCAGTCTTAGGGGACAGTGTAAGAAGTGGATTGTAGCATTACATCTCTTACTTCCAGCCTGCTGTGCATGTGTGACTTAACTCTACAAAACTTTCTTCTTTCACCTGTACACCTTTTCGTTCTGGCATCATTTATAACTCACTGTACATGTGGAGTAACAGTTCTTAGTTTTCTAGTCTGTTATTTTAAGGAGATTTCCACTAAGTATTTGGGATGAATGATTTGAGTACCATGGATTAAAATACAGTATGACACTGGTGAGCTGAGGGTAGTTATGTAAAAATTTCTCTACAAAGCAGCAGTTCCCAAATTTTGAACCATGTTTCTTGGACAGTACTGAAGTTTCTCAGTTTGTCAGCTCTGTGTAGGTACATGATGATAATTAGTGGTTTCTTGGTCCTAGTTACAAAAATTACTACTTCAGGTTATCCATGTACTTCATGGGCAAGGTCGTTATCCTGATAGGATGAAACTAGCCCTGAAGGGAATAGGGTTTCTTGTCATGACAAGAAAATGAATGTAGATGTCTAGGGAGAAAACAGTGCATGGACTCTTCTTTTCTTACATGTCCTACCAGTCTCTTTCTGCTGACCTACACAAGAACTATGTAGCAGCTGTTGGTTGATACTGATTTTTGCAGGACCAATAAAATCAAGATTCTTCTTTCCGTCTCAGGGGCGGAGCAGTATCTCTTCACTTTCTTGGTATGTGGCTAAGTGGTTTTTGTCTGAAACCTTTCACCTGCAGTACTAATGAAGGCAAAGCTGAAAGGTTTGGTGCTGTTTCTATTTTGAGACATGGATCAATTCTCAAAGAATTCCAGTGTAGTCAGGATAAAAGTGAGGTGATAGAAACATTCCTAGATATTTGCTAGGCATTCACAACAGAGTGCTTGAAGGCAGAGATGATATGCTAGGTACAGCAGTTGAATGCTCACAAGAAATAATGAATAAATTAGTGAGTGAGGCAGGAAAATCTGAAAGATTCTTCTACTTTCTGTTGAGCTACTCCAACTGTCTATTAGGTATCTCTAGGAAACAAATGCTAAAGAAACTTTTAAATAGCATGTATGTGACTGTCACCCCACTTTATCTCCATTACGAAGTAGATGAATGCTTGCACAGAAACAAAAGCCTGTTTCGAGGAAAATCACAGTTCCCTGGAATGTGATCAGATTTAACATAACCTTTATAACAGAGTTACCCTAGCATGTTATAGTACTGTATCTGCTCTGTTTCTGGGCATATAATCTAAACTGTGTGGTAGAATTGAGCAGTATCACACTCTCTATGAACAAGCTGAAACACTAGCTACTAATAGAAATTTGTGGCTAAGTTTTCCTTTTGTCTGCTCTAATCTGACTTGTTTCTGAAGCATTCAGAATTTCCCATTTGGATTTTTCAGAAAGTTTATATACTTGATTTAAGAAGACTTGTGTAACACAAACAGCATTAGTATGAACCATTAGATCAGCAATATCAAGATAAATCTGGAGTATGAGAGTAAACAGCACTTGATTTAACAGCTAACTTCTAAAAATATTTTAGATGCTTTGGTTTGGATCAGCCTTAGTGAAAACCAGATTAAGATCGAGTTTATTAGTGACAGAGTAACTTTTTTCTATAGGCCTGTTAATGGGATAGGAGTTTGGACACTAATGTCCTAGAAAATGTGTATCATGTATTCATATATGCATGTAAATGTTCTTATATTTTTATTCAGCTTTTTTGAAGTTGCATCCCAACTCTTGTTGTGGGTTTTGTTTTTTTCTTTTTTTTTTTTTTGTAAAATATTGTAGGTATGTGGGCAAAGATTATTCTTCTGCCCAGGAACAAATGGAAGATGAAATGAAAGCGTACTACAGTCAGAACAGTACATTGTCACCAGCTCAGTCTCTGAGTGTTGGGCAACTCGTTGCAGTACATGCTGAGGAAGATGCCTGGTTGCGTGCTCGGATAATTTCTCTAGAAGACAACAGAGTAAAGGCAAGCAATTACCTCTTCTGGCACTTGGAGAAAGAATTGAGACAACCTTGTTTACTAGATACATGGTTGTCGTGGTTTGACACTGGCCCAGCACCAGGCACCCATGAGAGTTGCTCGCTCACCCTCCCCTACCACAGCTGAGCAAAAGGAGGGAAAAGGGTTAATGGAGGCTTCATGGGTGAGATAAGGAGAGTGGGAGAAATATTTCAAGGG
>VZRQ01000378.1:39626-55904 GCA_013397975.1 Machaerirhynchus nigripectus
CCCCGGGCTGCAGGTGGATCTCTGCATTCCCCGTGGATCCCCACGGGCTGCAGGGGCACAGCTGCTTCACCATGGTCCTCACCACGGCCTGCAGAGGAGCCTCGGCTCCGCCACCTGGAGCACCTCCTCCCCCTCCTTCTCCACTGACCTTGGTGTTAGTGTGTTGTTTTCCCTTACACGTTCTCACCTCCTCCTTTGCTCTGACTAGAAATAAAAACCCCCAACTTTGTTTTGCTTTTCTTCTCATAGATAGGTCATCACAGAGGCGTTACCAGCCTCTCCCATTGGCCCAGTTCTGGCCAGCAGCATGTCCATCTTCAGAACCATCAGCCATTGGCTCTGCCGGACATGGGAAGCTCCCAGCAGCTTCTGACAGGAGCCGTCTTTGCGGACCCCTGCTACCCAAAACCAGGGTGTGCCAAACCAATACAATGGTCAATTCTTAAATATGCTGCACTAGTAGTCTTTCTTTTCTTGCCCTGAAGTGCTTCTGTGTTCAGGTATATGAGAAATTAAGACCTTGTAGAAGTTGTGTGACAGAATTAAATGGTCTTTCAGGGTTTTTTCCATAAATAGTTTGAGTTTGGGGGTTTTGGTTTTAGAAAGGGCTGGGCCCTATAGCACTTTGGTACTGAAAATACCTTTGATAGGAGGAATGGTTTGAGGGGGACATAGGAAGAGAAACAGAAGGACAACATTCATTTGCTCCTAGATCTTGTCTGAAATCTTGTACTGAAGTATNGCATTTTAGTTAAACCCCACTGACATTATTTAACTCCTCTGTTAAACTTTTCCTGTGCCAAACAGACTCTTCTTGCCATCTGCGGTGAAATTGGAATATACATTAGAAGTCTAAAAAAAGTTTAAAACTTCTCAATTATTTCTTGTCTAGTCAACATTAATGATACCTCTTTAACATTTTTGTTTCTTTCCCCAGTTAGGTCACTTTTTACCCAGCCCTCCTTAACATACTTTTAAAGTTTAACCATTTTAAAGGTACTGAAATAGTACATGTATTAGAACTGAGTTTTTTCTAAAAGTTACTGTGATACCCTCCAGCTTAAGTTGGAGTGGGGTGTCAGAACTTGGTTTGTGAAAGATTGTTGGTTTTAGAGAAGTGGCAAGAAAATTAGTGGCATGCTTGCCTCTTAATTTTTCCCTAGTCAGAGCTATCAGCCTAAAGAAGGCTGCTTCTTTATTGCAGCTTTTGCTGATTATCCTCTGACATAGAGTTCAGACCTCCTTTCAATATTTGCTGTGCAGACATTTTGCAGGATAGAGTTTAGAAAAAAAGTTTTACAAAGTCCCATCAAAGCCTTCTTTCTCTCACTTTTGTTCCAGTTATTTGCTGCCAGTCAGCAGATTCCATACTAGTTTCCTGCATTGACTGTGGTATTTGTATCAAAGTAAAGACAAGCTTAAATCAAAATTATTCTCTTAATGCTGTAAAAACAATAGGCAAAATTTATAATGGCACCTAAGTGGTATTTGACTTTTCAACATTTTCAAAACTTTATAAATAAAAATTGCGACTTTATTACTTTCTTCATGTGGATTGAGATAATATATGCTGAATTCTTCCAGCACTGTTCCTATTTAGAGTTGAGATTCTGTAGAACAGTTGGAGAAGCTGGTTTTACAGACATCTTGAGAAGGAGGCCTTCCCTGAAAACAGGAAATGAATGGTACTAAACTGGCAAAAAGTAACTTGTCTGTGGATGCATAGAGAATGTGGTAACTAAATACATTCTCCCTAGACTCAAGAAAACACACTTACAATTATATTCATGATCACATGCTTTTAACTCCCTTTTCCCTTATCAGGTGTACTATGTTGATCATGGCTTCACTGAGTTTGTTGAAAGTAACAGTGTGTGCAGACTACAGAAACAGTTCAGATTGCTTCCTTTTCAAGCTGCAAAATGTAAACTGGCAGGTAAGAGAAAGCCAGTGCTGGCTGTACACATGCTTACTGCTATGCTTACTGTTGGCATAGCTTATGGAATGAAGCCTCTGTGAGTCTGGGAGTTCTGATCCTTGTTTGTAATAGTTCTGTATGTGTACGATAGATTTTGTTCAGCACAGCTAGTCTAAGCAGACATGGATATGCATGGAAAGAAGGAAAAGGAAGGAAGAAAGGATGTGAAGAAGAGTTTTACAGAGAATCCTTGATATTAGAAGACATTTTTATCCTGTATTTCTGTAACGGAGCTTAATTGTTTCTGCACTTAACATGGATGTCTTTGTCCCTTTAATATATGTGAGCCTAAAGAAATAAAAGGAAACGTTTACTGATATGTGAAGCAATGTACACTAGCACAACATATTTTTCCATAAATGAGGTACATCTGTTGTGGCCAGATGAGGGAATAATTCTAAATATGAGCCAATTTATTTATTTTGAAGTGATCCTTCCCCTTTCAGTACTTGCATATGTGCAGACTTCCTAGACTCTGCTGGAATTTATTTACCTTTCTAAAACTAGTAGGCCTTTTTAACTTTTTCAAAATATTAAATTTTACATATGTGAAATTGCTGTGAATGAACTTGGCTTTTTTTTGGTGGGTTGGTTTTTTAATACTTGGATGCATTCAGTTTTTCTCCACACATTTGCCTCGACTCTTTCTGAAGAGGATCTTTTTCTTTTCTATTCTACCCTGCCCCCAAAGATGGCTTTCTTTGATAAAAAGCTAGAAATTAAGTAGAATGCTGGTAGTAGGGGTGCAGTACAGCTTCTGTACACAAAAAGGTACGGTGTGTCTTACAGGACTGGAAGCCTTCTGTGATGATCCTGTCCTAGTAAAGGCTGTGGAATCACAGACATGCTTCAAGATATTTGCTGTGGAAATACTGGAAAAGAGTGATATCCCTCTTCTTGTTCTCTATGACACTTCCGGAGAAGATGATATCAACATCAATGCTACTTGTCTGAAGACATTGTATGACAAGTCCCTTGAACTGCACCTACAGGTACCATTGTCCTGTTTCCTCCTTAATCTTTAAAAATCATAGACTGCTGAGGTTTTAGATGAACAAAAAACAGTACTCAGAAATTTGCTAAGTTTTGTGTGGGTTTTTTTCCCATTTCTTGTCAAACTCTTACTGTTGCAGGTAGATGCACTATATACCAATGTCAGAGTAACCAGTGTTTTCTCTGATGGGAGCCTGTATTGCCAAGTGCCATCCAAAGGCTTGTCTAGACTTACTGAAGTATTGCAGAAACTAGAAGACTACTTTCTTTACAAGGTAAGTTCTGTGGTGAGGGAAGCGGTGAAGTCATGCAGCCTTTCTCCACAGAGTACCAATAATTTTCCTTGCACATAAGTTCAAGTTTCTGTGGTAGCCATAGACTATTCAAAAAGGCTAAAAATTCTCTTTCTGGTTTGTGGCTTTTGGGGTGCATCATTCAGTGTGAAAAGTGTCTTTTGATGCTCTCTTTTTCACAAGCACTCTCTAAGACTTCAGTAACTACTTACAACTTTCCTTGAATAGTTAGAATAATAACAATATGGCTCTCAATGGGAAGCTTCCAACAGAAACTGCATGAGATTGATATAAAGCCTGTGGAGATACTGCCATTTTTTTTCCTGGAAATTTTACATTATGAAGTTGAGGTGCATAAACAGCTAGGTCTGTATAAAGTGGCAGTGAAAGCAGCCACTTAATCAAGGTCTGTTCTTCACGTGGCTTCTTTGGAGATTCAGTGACTTTCATCTGATACACCTGATTCTGCATATCTTGTCTTTGCATCCTTAGCTTTTGAATGTGTGGCTAGAATCAACATCCAAGTGATATATAGGAGACATTTTGAAAAGTCTTAAGTTGCTTTAAAATAAGCATGTGGCAGAGAAGTCTGACATTCCACCAGCCATTTACGGACACATGCAACAATCCTTATACGACTCAAGAGAATTTAGGGCGAAGAGAAGAAATCCTAAGAGAATCTAATTTGTAAGAATTACGAGAATTGATTTTGTAATTCAGCTGAGCCTGACACAGTCAAATCATGCAGTGCATATCCTTTGAGGTCCTGTTAGAACTGCTGCTTGTGAAACTACTCTGTCAAAGTGTTTCAGGTGTAGAAGTTGAGCTTTAGACCTGTTGTGCAACCATATGGAAATATTTTATACTGAACATGTTTCATTCATCAGGATTCAGTTTCAAGCAAGCTAGACTCTGAAAGAAAGTGTATAAACCCTAAAATATTTAGCAACACAGAGACACAAAGGTAGCCATATAGGCGTTTCAAGAGTTGGTATTTGTTGGAGAGAGTACTTGTTATTTTCTTCCTGCTATCAAGGAAAGAGATTGTTCTTCAGATTCTTTTAATATCAGGCTTTGCAGCTTGAGGGTTTAAATTAATTTTGCCTGAGAATTTAAACCAAGTGAGGTGTTGATTGTTCTTCAAATGGAGTTTCTCCATGCTTTTTGTAGTGTAGCCTTGTGTCTTGTTATGTTATTTAGGATTATCATGGTGACTGTCACCCCCATGAGACTTTCATTTGAGTCAGCAGTAAATTTGGTTCGTTATATGTCTCAAAAAACTGTACGTTCTTGAATATAAGCTAGGAGCTTCTTTACTTCTCTGCCATAGCTCTTAACTGCTCTTGCTTTTCAAGTCAAGTAATTGTTGGCAATTTCCTAGTCTGTTTCCAAATGTGGCTTTTTACCTCTGGCAGTTTGTATTCTCTCAATTTCCCAGTAAGATACAGATCTTGGAATTAAAAGATTTACCAATTGGGGAAGCTTAAAGCAATGTGATAAGAATTGCTTCTAAAGCTGGAAATAACTTTTTATTTGAAACAGAGATTTTGCTTCTCAGTACTGTTTATGCCATGTGTTGAATTTGAAATGTGTAGTTGAGTGCCAGATAGTAATAGCTCCATGCTTTTTGACTTCTGTTTTTGTTTTTGCAGCAGACATCTGAGTTCAATGTATTGCTACCTTTCTGTGGCAAAATCTGCTTGTTTCCTTCCAAAGGAAAATGGGCACGTGTAGAGGTAAGAAGTATTCAAAAAGCAGCTACTGTTTGCCCACATGGAAATATCTTTTCGTTTCGTTAAACTCAATCTGAATGTTTAATTTCCCTGAAATATTTTATCGTGTGTGTGTCACTATTGGGTTTTTAACCTCAAAATTATGCTCTTGCTTTCTTCTTTCAGATAAAAATTATTCACACTAAACGGGCACTTGATGTGAAGTTCATGGATATTGGAACAGTTGCAACTGTAAAAGTATCAGAGCTCAAAGAAATCCCACCACAGTTCCTGAGAGAAGTAATTGCAATACCTCCTCAGGTATGAAGACATGTTAAAGTTAACCTGTATTCGATCTCTTGGCAGTGTTTGTAGTGCTGCTACTTCAAGGTTTATGTAATGAAATTCTGTTTTGTTTCATAGCATTCAATATTGCAGTGTATTTCATTGTGCATCTTTGCCTGAAATAAATCACAATGTAGTCCTGAGAGTTGGTGGATATTGTGTATGTGTCATAGTACTGGATTTGCATTTTGTTCTCTTTCTGTTCGTCATACATGATTGACTCTGTCAGCATTACTCTGAATTGGAACTTATGGACCAGCTTTTGTAGTACTAAATTATACCTTGTATACTTAATTCTGTTCTTAGGCTTTAAAATGCTGTCTGGCAGATCTGCCTCCTAACACTGGCATGTGGACTCCAGATGCTGTACTGTGGCTGAGAGATGCTGTAACAAATTGTCCTGAATTTAGCATGAAGGTAAATAATGAAAGTGCCAATGAGACGTGAAATCACACAGGCATGTGAAAAGAGTATTGGAAGAACAACTTTAAAAGCTTAACAACTTGTCAAATTGATTTTTGTTACAGAAGTGTAACAGTTTGTAACCAGCTATGGGACATAAATTCTATACAAAGTTCTTTTCTTAGGAAATTTGTCATAAAACTTACTTGCTTAAGCCTGTTAGAATTTTCTCTTTCCCCCTCTACTGTGCATTTAGCAACTTTCACAACAGTTTTTCACATTTTGCTGTCCAAGTCCAAATATGCAGCTATTTTGCCACTGATAAGAAAGAAGCACAGTTGTTCATTTTTCAGCACATAAAAACATGCAGCTTCTGAGTTAATCTTGAGTTGCTTTTATGCTTCTGGTGAGCAAAGCTTTTTCTCCTTCTAGTCTTTGAAAGCAGTTTTATTTTTGTTTGCTTTTTCTAATCGAGTTTGTTTTAGTATATGCTTTGTATACTTAGAATTCCTCTTATCTTTGAGATAAAATTATTTCCATTTGCCATGTATCCTAGCCAGTTTAACTAACTGAAAATACCCTCCTAAAGGAAATCTATTACTAACTACAGACTAAACAAAGATAATTGCCTCTTGAACATTTTGATTCCAGATACTGTCACACACTTTGAAAAAGTGCTCTGTAGCTTTCCTTAACCTTTTTGTTTGCTGTAGTCTAGGCCTCTAGTCTGAGACCTACACCTGTTGCACCTGGCTTTTCTAGACACCCTCTTCCAAGAGAGTTTGAGTTTGCTACTTTTTGCTTTATTAAAAAAACAGACAGCAGATGTATGTATGCTTTAATTGCGGAAAGTTTTTATTCCTGGCTAGGAACATCAACAGGAGAATTGCTAAAGGAATGTTGCATAGTTTGTCAAATTAAAAATTAAGTGCTTTACTATTATTAATGTTACCATATCTGATGTTAATTAGGAAATATTTTTATGTCAATACTTGAAAATTACACACGATAGAAACCTGGAAACTTTTTTCATCTTTTTTTCCATCTAATTTAGCAGGCGTCATTTCCCAGAGTGACAGGAAGATACTTTAAAGGATTATGTGTTCTTATTTAATAGTTATTTAGATCTTTGTGGACACTGGCTACTGTTCTTCTGAAAACTAGAATTGTATACACAGTACTGAGAGTGAACCTGTTGGACGGAACAAAGCTCAATTCAAGTTTTGTATTTGCTCTAAATTAATGGAATAGCTGCAGGTGCTTTTTATCTTTTTATCTGCTTTGAATGGCTTATTACCCACAAGTTCATTAATGTCTTTGGGAGAACACTGAAAATGTTTCTGTGCATAAATGCAATGAACTGTTGCTGCTTTAGTCTTCTGTGCAAAATCAGATATGCCGTTAATAGTTACTAACTGGATGTTAAACTGTTTTTTGTGTTCCAAGGTGATTAAACAGGATGCTTCAAAGGGAATTGCACACATTTACTTGTTTGCTCCAGAGAATTTCCCAGACATGGATCGTAGCATCAACAGACAGATCAAAAATGCAGACTTGTGGAAGCATCAGAAAGATGTTTTCTTGAGTGTGACACCCAGTGGAACCAGCTCCACAAAGGCTATAAGTGATGCTGTTTCAGCTCTACAGTTATCTAGTGGGAAGCTCGAGAAGAGTTTCCCTGATTCAGCCAGAGAACCTGGCAGTGCAGTGTCCACCATTGATATGCCTCCTCCTTTACCCTTGCCAAAGCCCGGTGACCTCATGGATATCTACGTCTCGGTGGCCTGCCATCCCGGTCACTTCATTGTCCAGCCTTGGAATGAGCAAAACAATCTGTACGCCCTAATGGAAGAAATGATCTTGTACTACAGCAGGGCAGAAGAGAAACCTGTGAACATTGAAAAAAACAAGCTGTATGCAGCTAAAATTGGAGATGAGTACGTAGATGGCTAAATTACTTAAAAACAAAATCTCTGAAAGCAAGCTTAACTCTGCTAAGCTAGGCAAGCCTAGCTTTTACTTAGTCCGCATTGTTAACAACGCAGCAGATGTCCAATGATATCTCAGAGATTAAGGGAGTAAATGAGGTTGCAGTCTCTTCATGCTTTCAGATTGTAGCTGCATTAGTTGACTTTCATTCAGCGAAATCCAGATCTGGGAAGCCTGAGACATGTTGGTTAACATCTTTTGGATGTGCATTATTTTTCTGGTACTTTGACAGTGTGTGAATATGAATTCAAATTGTCCATTCTCGTTCTCCCCCATTTTAGGTGGTACAGGGTTATAATAAAAGGAATTCTTAGAAATGGGTTTTTGTCAGTGTATGAGCTGGACTATGGCAAACATGAGTTTGTCAGCATACGGAAAGTACAGCCACTCCTGGATACGTTTAGAAGACTGCCCTTCCAGGCTATCACAGCTCAGCTTGCAGGTAGATATCCAGAATTTGTAATTGTTTTTGTTAAAGTCTTACATCAGTGGGCATATGAGATGAACAGAAATGTAAACTGGACAAAGTCGAATGTTATGTAATTGGGTTTTTTCTTCATCTTTATGTCATCAAAGTAGCTCTACTGTTATTCTTGGCATAGGTGGTGATGATTCTGTTTACTTATTTGCGTTTGTTTAATTTAATGCAGCACTTTAAGTTACAGTCTTTGAGAATGAAGACTGCTTAAACTTTCCCAGCAGCTGCTTTTCATTGTCATAAAGTTTATCATTTGTGTGATACCTACTGTGCAAAAGACACAGGGAAATAAAAACTAAATGTTTTTTGGATCCTTTAATATAAGCAATTACCAAGTGTGAAAGTTATGATGTATCTGTTGATAAGAACCTAATGTTCTGATTATCATAGTTTACATAAAGTTAGGAACCTAGATGCTGAATTTCTAGAGAATTTTTTCATATATATCTTGACCCTATTGTAATTTACAGTTCTCCAGTGCATATTTGGAATCCAGAATTGCCTGAAATATATTGGTTTTCTCAAACAAACAAAAAACTCCACAAGGGGATGGGGCTTTCAATAAGCTTACGTAAGATAATTTCCTTGAGAATATGGGGCATAGAGAGTGTGCATACATCTGAGAGAATTTAAAAAATAAAACTTGAACTCTCCTTGCTATCTTGTCTTTCCTTTCAGACTTTTTCCTTCATTTCTGAGTTGTGTTCAGATGTATGCGTCTCGTCTTAGCTGCTGCTCTCTGGCGCTGTTTGGTCAGCACTGGTCTAGATTTCAGTCACAGAATATGCTTGTTGGAAGTGACAGGCTATGGAGTTCTGTGCCTTCTGTGCCTTCTGTGCTCTGTGCCTTCTGTGGATCTGCTTTCCTGCATAGCCTCAGTGTGACCTTGGGGGTTGCTTTAAACTAGTGATGGGTGATTGGATGGATGTGCTACCGTCAGGATGGGGTCCTCGGAGTGCAGTGCTGTAATGTGGCTGATTTCTAGCTGTGTCTTCTGGAGTAGTACAGGGTCATGCTCAGCAAGCCTGCAACTCATCCACTTTTCCTGTTTTACTGAGTCTCCCAAGTAGCTAGTTAAGTTGCTTCTGAGATGCTTCGTATGGTCAAAGCAGGCCAGCTGAGCCTGGAAGATCAGTAACTATTGTCCTGCTATTCTTCCACTTTTTTATCTCTGTTTTTGTGTCTCATGCCTCTTAATCTCTGATCTGTTTCCTTGTAAAATCCACAGTAGCCTTTCCTAGCATTAATTATCCTTTCTTAAGTGTTAACTGCTGGTTTTTAATTCCTTCTGTAATCTGCAGGCAGCTGTGTTCCTGTGTTGTCCTATCTGTGGCAAGCTGCTGCTAATAGTAGAAGCAAAGTACTGTCATTTTGCTGTTTTGCTTCTTTTATCCATAAAGTGGCTTTTGGGTATTCCTGCATGATATTTGAGCCCCTGTGTCTAGATGCTGTGCACCAGCATGGTCTGGGGAGCTGAATCCCAAGTCTGCAGGAGCCACTTATTTCTAGGTGGATTACAGCCATATTCAAAAACCCGTTTAGGTTCCAGCAGACTTGACTTTGTGGGATGCTGCTGTGAAAAAAGTAAGAGCAGTTGTGAGGCATTTAGGCATCATTTCTCTTTGTTTCTGCCCTCTGTATGTCTAGTTTGGGACTTGAAGGTTTGGCAGGTGTTCTACTAACTGATGCTGCTTTGAGATGAAGAAAAGTCAATCAAGGCCACCAGGACAAGTAATTTCAGCACCCTCAGGCTGAAGACAAAGAAAGTTTGTTTTGAAAGGATCTTTAGTTTCCTTTTTGTCGTGGTTCCTGATAAGCCCTGGTCATACAAGGCAGCTAATACTCTCTGAATGGCTCAGTCAGTCAGTGCTGTTGCCTTTCACTTCTACAAACATATCCATATCTTTAGGCTTCAAGAAAAAATAAATGTCCTAGTCTGTGTAATAATTAAGCTTGTTTGTGTGGGAGATGAGTGAGCTTGTGTTTCTTTTCTAGATTTAAGTTGCATTCATTAGCACTTTAAAATCTGTTTTCTCAAGTATTTAAACTCACACCACTTCTTTATACACTTAGATTGGTCTAGTCAATGACCTTCTGTTTTGCTTTGCATTTGTCCTAGGAGTGAAAAGCCAGCAGTGGTCAGAAGAGGCATCAATAGTGTTTCGGAATCTTGTAGAGAAGAAACCTTTTGTGGCACAGATACAGGCAGTTCATGACAGCACTAACTCTTGGGATCGAAAAATAGTGACTTTTCTCGTGGACACATCTCTTCCACATATTGATACATGGATTCATGATTTTGTGTCTCAAAGTCTTGTGGAATTTTCAAAGGGTGATTAATCATCACTTCTGAAATGTAGCAGCTTAGCAATAAAATAAGTAACAGGCTTTGAAGAGAAATATAACTACTACATGGCCTTGAAAATATAATGGGGATAAAATTGAAAAATCTGTGTTTGTTTAACAAGTTTGGGTTCTGTTGACTTCAGTTGACTTCCTGAAAATTTTCACGTTGTTTACTATTGTAATGCTAGAATATTTGAGTTAAATTATTTTAAAAGTTATTTATCAATAAAACAATGTTCAATTTTGTTCTTGTGATCATTCCCTCATTTTGGAGGGCTTTTTATCTCATAGCTATTACTCAGAGCCCTTGCAGGGTACTCCTTCCTTTAGCAAGTGTTTTTTATTGCTGAATTTATTGTCAGAGATGTGCATTGTTGTTGAGTTTTTCCCTCTTCTGTAACTTGGTACCCTTTGAATAGTGCCTTGTTTGGAATGCTGCATTTGCAGGGCTGAGCATTCACAGAAGGGTCTGCACTTTGTGCTTACTGCTCTGTTTGCTGTTCTTCAGGAGTGATACCACTTTTCCTGAATTCTCTGCTCCCCTCCTCACCCCACCCCCCTGACCAGCTGCTGAATTCAAAGCATTCCTTTCCCTCCTTTTTGATAGCTTGTTTTCATGTGTGCATCTGAGAAAACTTCAGAGGACTTCTGCTCCCTGGAGACAGGAGAAAGCAGTGTGCTATAAGCATGCGGATGGGTGCTTTTAGTCCTCTGAACACAGGATTTTCAGCCTACTTTAGAACCAACTTTATTTTTGGCTTTAGAAATATTTAGAGGAGGTGTAGACATGATTATATTTCATAGCCTGCTGTCTCAATTTGAATTTGCTTGCCATAGTTCCTCTAGATTGTTAAACACAATATTAAAGCTTTACATGACAAATGCCAGCAATTGGATTTTTTCCTGCTGTGCATGGCTGTGTAGTATTTCTAGTAGTACACAAGCCAAACTAAGAAATTCTACTATAATGCTGTTTGCAGGAGCACAGGAGACTGGACAGAAAGGGAAACAAGACTGAAAGGTGCTGTGCATTAACTGTAGGGTGGGAGAGAGAAAATGCAAATAAATACTCTGAGCAAACAAGCTGTTTCAGCATGTAGGACTTATATTTGCACTCTCTTAGTCTAATTCTGGTGGTGTTCTGGAGAAGGTCTGGGCTAAGCAGCAAGAAGTCCTCTTGGAAGTCTGGTGCGTGTCTGCCTGGATGTACACTGGGAAATAGCAGAGCCCTCATGATTAGAGTGGGCAGTGATAAACTAGCAAACTGCTATTCTAATGCAAATTACTACTTAACATGGTCCTCTCCATATTTAGTCCTGCTGAGGCTGAGACTCTTAAGTGTACTTGAGAGAAAGGTAGTATTAACAATGAAGATAGTAATAGTTTTCCACATTAATCAACTTCAGCTGCCATGGCAGAGAAGGTGAAGAATGCAAGTGAAGGAATCCATGTGGTGATGAACTACTGTAAGATACGCTTCCATGCAAAGTTTCCCTCTGCATAGGATGGGTTCTGAGTCTGAAAATTTCAATTATGTAGGACAGTAGAATGAGACAAGCACTCCCCTGAGCTGCTGAAGAGAATTTTCCTAGGTGTCTAAGACCATATCTCACTTTTAAAATCATGCAGGCTGATGGCTACAAGCCATTTTCATGGCAACAGAGCGTTTTGCTGGAACTATTTTGAAGTTTGGTTTCATGAGAAATACCTGTGCTGTGGTTGCATCCTTTAAGGCTTGGGGATCTGCTGTTTTCCAGAAGTTCACTTGCACCTGTGTACTGATGAGGCAGAGTTTGTGACTCTTCACTTGTGGTATTAGAGGAAAGACCGTGGCAGATGTTCAAGAGATTCACGATTGTTTCCAAGCTTGTCTGCCCCTTCTGAAATATGCCTCACCCTCTCCTTGGTTGTTGGTGGCTAAAAACCCCAGGTCAGAAGCAAGGACACATTCCTACAGTCCCACGCATTTGCACAGCTCAGTACAGGAGTTCACAGAGGCTGCTTCGTGTGTTGGTAAAACAGAGTGCAGTCTAACTGATCAGCAAACCCACGGGCACCACTGTCCACGTGGTGAATTGTTTTGTGCGTGCGTGGAGCATGCACCCACCCAAAGTTACTGACAGGATGCTGCGTTCCGTTCATACCCTGTATCTGGGGGGGGGCTACACTGACATGTCTCTCCATCTTCATTCCCAGGATGCAGTACCACCCCTGTCTTCAGTAGCTCTACTACTAGTCCACTACAGTAAAGGTCTGCTGTCTCCTTGTGCAGAACTATGATTTTACATCTGCTTTTAGTGTTACTCTCTTACCCCACTCAAGATCCCATCATACATTTGCTAATTGACCTGCTCGTGCTCTTTGAGACATCTCATGCTCTGCTTTGAAAAACGTGCAGAGCATGTTGGGCATACACAGTATTTGAACATTTTCTCAGTTTGCTGAAGTTTCCAAGCCATGAAATAGCATAATGAGTAGTTAGCCTGCTGCCCCTAGGAGGTACTAGACACACCTGCTCTGTGGAAGCTGTTGGTGCACACAGAATGCTGTGTGGTTCTGGACTTCACTTTTTCAGCCGTCGGTGTTGCAGGGTGGTTGTGAATGGTTTCTCTGCCTTCACGAATGCATGGCACTTCACTAGGGCTGCTTCCATGGCCCGTGTCTGAATCAGGCAGGTGGTGGAGTTACTTTCCATTCTGACAGCTATTAGAAAGGCCTCCACTAGGCTCTTCTAGTGGAAGAAGCCTGACAGGTACAAAATCAGACAAACCTGGACGCCAGTTTCTATGCCACCTGTTTACCAAATGCCTTTCTCCAGGGTGTGCAAGCCGGGAGCAGCTCAGGAAGTGATCCACTGGCACCACCGAGCTTCCCTACAAGCCCACATTGGTTTTGCACTCGGAGCTACGTGTGATCCAGTTTTTTTTAATACCATCTGGCTGCTGTCAGATGTAGTTTTGTGGGCACCAGAACCTCATCCAAGGTGTCTTGGTCCCCTTAGAATGCAAACCTGCATGCAGTTCTGGGCACTGTCCTCCAGGAAGGACATGGATTAATCACAGAGAATCCAGATGAAAGCAACAACAATGTCTAGAAAGTCTGGTTTAAATAGTAGGATTTGCAGTTGGTCTGGACGGAAGAAGGCTAAAGAGGAGAGCACTTTCAGAAGTTTTCACTGATAACTGGTTTTATATGTAGATAAAATAAGGCATGTAAAACCTTTAGTTGCAGGAAGAAAGGGGCATAGCCAGGGAATTCACTGGAATTCCAGTTTCACTATAAATGCCAAAACCACGCAGGATGTATCTCTAGAAGCCCAGCTGATTGTCCCTTGGAATGTGGATATGGAATGTGTAATTCTTAGGACTCCACCCAGGATAACTTTACAACCAGAAGAAGAGAATGCAGCTTTGTTAGACATGTCTTGTGGGTCATTGTGAATTTTATAAAATGGAAAATGGTCATTGATTATCTAGAGAAAACACATGACACTGTAATCACTAAAACAAACAAACAAAGCAGCTCTCTTACTTTCCCAAGGCTGTGCACAATAAGCACTTTCAAACTGCCTCTTTTCTGTTTAGTCCATATCAGCTGTATTTTGTTAAGTTGACAAAGTTCAGGTTTACCTGTTTTCATCGCACACTGTGTTCCAGGTAATTTTGAGGAACTCTTGTTTTGTCAGAGAAACATGAGAACCCTCTTTGCCATCTCAAAATGAATTCCTGTCTCTAGGGTTTCCAATCCTGGACTCCTCTTCCCCCATTTGGGAAGACTCTTGTTGCAAGGATCTTTTGTCTCACCACACTCCTCCTTTGTCCTCACAGCTGTACACTGGGCAAACCTTTGAGAGCCTGGATTCTCATGTGCTAACTATGTTAGACAAGAAAAGCAAAGGAAAATCATGCAATGAAAAAACCACCACTTCAAACCTTCATAAGGCCTGAAAGCTCCCTTTCGTGGTTTTTTTGTTCTTTGCTGGTGTTTTCAGATTGGACTGGAATTCTTAAAACAGGAGAATTGCCCTGCTGTGTGAAGTTAGAGCTTGGCTAGGGCAAGAGGAGCTTGTGACCTGAGTGGACATGCTTCACGCATGCCAAGCCACTTCCTTGAGAGCAGCGGTGTAGTCGGGGTTAGTGAAGCCTGGTGTCTCGAGAGAAGTGCTACACTGTACATTACATGCAGCATTCATTACTGCAGTGTGTCACAGCAAACTGCTAAGAACTACCACTGATGCACTGAAAACAAATGTGCTGAGAAGCTGCATTCATGTCTTGTCTGATGCAGACAGGCTGAGTGCATTCTAAGGGGACCAAGACACCTTGGATGAGGTTCTGGTGCCCACAAAACTACATCTGACAGCAGCCAGATGGTATTAAAAAAAACTGGATCACACATAGCTCCGAGTGCAAAACCAATGTGGGCTTGTAGGGAAGCTCGGTGGTGCCAGTGGATCACTTCCTGAGCTGCTCCCGGCTTGCACACCCTGGAGAAAGGCATTTGGTAAACAGGTGGCATAGAAACTGGCGTCCAGGTTTGTCTGATTTTGTACCTGTCAGGCTTCTTCGGCCAGAACAAACTGAGGCATTTGGGTGATTTGGGTGGCTCTAAGTGCCCTCTTCTCTCCTGACAGCAGCTGGGATGATGCCAGTGTCTTGGGCCATAAACTTGCTCACCTCAATGAGACATGCACTGAATCCAGTGCTTGGCACAGCTCCCATTTGTATCCTTCATTTGACCTAGCTGTGAGCAGTCTTCCAGAGCTAACTACAGATCTTCCTCAAAGTGCCACAGGGCGTGGAATTTCAGTGCCAGCCAGGTCACACAAAAAAAAGCCAAGTACCATCTCATGGCAACTGCGGGCATTTTCAGATGAAGGTCATCACAAGGTCTGGGAAGTATGGGGCTGGAGAAGTAATCAGATGGAGTGGCCACCTCTGGTAGACCTGGGGCCCTCCCCACTCTTGGCTTGTGGCTGCTAGTTGAGACCAGACAGCAGAGGTAAGGAGGAACTTGGGGCTGACACTTCGTGGGAGATTTGGTAAAAAAATTATTAAGGGACAAATCCATGGGGCTTTAAAGTGACTCAAAGATGAGGTAGGGGAAAGATTTGGCAGCAGTGTTAAAACCTGATACCGCAAGACTGGAAGGCAGCTCTCCTGGGCTGATTGCAGACTTGCAGCAGCTCTAGAGGCTGTCACTGGATGTATAGGGCAAATTGACAGGGAGTGAAGTAAGACACGCGATTAGTAGGTGCATTGATACAGATGGCATTTGTGGGGAATTAGCTTTTATAAAGTGCCCAGGACTGCAGCCACAGGTCCCCAGCAGTGCTGGTAGTGGGGCCAGCCAGCCAGAGGCCTGGGTGGTCATGTCTCAGTCTGGCTGAGCCTTGAGGCCCGGCTGCTCCCCCTGTCCCAGTGCTGCACCACTCCTCCCGGGAAGATTTTCCAGCTGCAGTCTCAGGGTGCTTTACAGTGTCCTGGATCCCCAAGAAGATCTTGCACATCTTGTAGCGTTTCCCAAAAAGGCAGTTTGTCGAGGCGTCTCGCTGGCACTCTGAAGGACGTTGCCACGGGACAAAAGGCAGGCTTCAGGGTGTCTGAATCGTTAAAAAGCAGGAAAGACCCTTTGGAAGCAAATGCTGCCCTTGCTGCCGCCCTCCGCAGCGCCCCGCAGCTGCCCTGGGGATGGACGGAGCGCACTTGCCATCCCGAGTGCGGGCGGAGGGTAAGGACCGAC